>JAABOM020035548.1:0-16986 GCA_011800125.2 Solanum clarkiae
CGGGAAGGGGGAAGGGGGATTTAACTTTGTAAGCTACTAGTTGATGATGACTAAAATTAGCCAAATGTTTATTTTTGATTTTCTTTTTTTGTTTATTTTTTATTTTTTATTTTTATTTTTTATGTTTCTTGTTGTTCAATGCATTGATGATTATTTTTTTCCTCTAAGAAGTCACATCTTTAAATATGACAGTAGGTCTTTTTTTTCATTTACATCATGCAATCAAGGAAAGATTTACATTTTTATTTATGAGTTTTATTAAATTCGATCAGTAATTTATACCTAGTATTTATGGTTAAAATTAATTTAAAATGTTTAAAATAATTTGTCCGAAATATAGTAGCCAATGTTTTTAGAACTTGAAGTTCGTATACTTAAAATTCTAACACCATCTTTGAGTTTTTATTTTATTTTAATCTCCCTATGCTTTGAGGTTTTCTTCTTCTTTTTTTTTTCAACTTACAAATGACATTTATTAATGCTAATTCTATTTTGAATGATGATATATTTTAGGAAAACCACAAAAGAATGCAATCCGGTCTAAAAGAAAAGCAAATCAAGCTAAAAGGATCAGTTAAAGATGGAAACCAGTCAAAAGAACTCCTTATGGAAAATCAAATCAGATGGAGGAAATCAAGCGAAAAAATCAATCACAGAATATAAGGGTCCAAGAAAAGATCTGCAAAAGATTCTAAAATCAATCAAAGATCGACCAAATCAATCAGGACCACATCTAAAATACAATCAAGACAAAATCAAGAAAATTTTGCACATTGAGAAGATCCAGTAAGCAAAGAAGAATCAATACCATGACTGTCAAATCTGAACTTTGGAGAAAATGAAGATGATTGACAGGTTGCCTTTCCTTAAAAGCCTTCGCCTTATTTTTCGTATGAGGAATCATCACTGCCTCAATACAAGGGTCAAAACCCTTGGGATGCCATCTCTTCTATGTAAGGAGACATTCGGATATCTCATCAGCATACAAGTCTATTGCAATTCAAGCTTTCTTCATACACTTCATCTTTAGAAAATTATTGTAATTTTTATTTTATTGTGAAAAAAAAAGAGAGAGAAAAGAAGAAATACTGAAAAGACAGCTCTGTATCAATAGAAAACCAAAACAAAAAAAAAAGAGAGAAAAATATTCTGAGTTTAGTTTTCCACTACTTGTAACCTCAAACTCCATTAGAGGCTTGAATATTCCTTGTAACCCAAGGGGATTGAACCTAGGATTCACATTGAATCTGAACCAGTATAAAAACATCCCCTGTTAATTTTTTTTTCCTTTTACATACTTTACTTTTTTGCATACTTTTATTTCTGCTTTAATTAGTTGACTATCCCACATACTAGTTGACTATCTGAATATAGGCTTAAATTAAGAAAAAGAAAAAAATTTAAATTCACCCCCCTCTTGCACTTTCAATTGGTATCAGAGTCTGGTCTCACTTATTTTTCTTTCAGACCACAAGTGAGAAAAAGATCGTGGCAGATCAAAATCAAACTATTGAAGCACTATTTCAAAAGGGAACTTCTCAAACCAGACCTCCCTATTTCAATGGAACGCATTTCTCTCACTGGAAAATCAGAATGGAGACTTTCATCATGTCCTATGATGTAAAGGTTTGGAGGGTCATCAAACTTTGTGATATTCCTATTCTTGCTACGAAACCTACAAATGGAAATTCATCAACCACTGAAGAAAGTCAGACTACTGTCTTCCCAGTCTTAAAAAATACATTGATGAACAGATGGAGATCATCCATAAAAATTCAAAAGCTAAGAATGTTCTGTATAATACAATCAGTGACGAAGAATATGAGAAAACTTTCAGCTACGAAACTGCTAAAGAAATGTGGGACAAACTGGAGGTCACCTATGAAGGAACTAACAAAGTAAAAGAAACTATTGTTAGTCTCCTTGTCTATGAGTATGAACTATTTCCAAATAAATGATGGAGAGTCTATTGAAAGTATGTTTGCACGACTAAGCAAGATCTTTGGAGAACTCAAAGCTGCATGAAAGGAATATGCTCCCATAGAGCACATAAGAAGAGTTCTGAGAAATCTACCTTCTCAATGGCATGCCAAAGTTGTTGACTTAAAAGTATAAATCTAAAGAACCTTACATATGATGAGGTTCGAGGCGATTTCATTACCTTTGAGAAGGTGTATCTGAAAAAAGGGCAAAGAAGATGAGAAGAAGAAATTTGTTGTTTTCAAAGCAACTGATGATAATGAGGATGATGAAAATGAATTCAATGAGGATGAAATTGCACTGATCATTAGATATGTCATGGAAACCTTTCGGCACAATAGAAATCAAAGAAATGGTAAGTTAAATAACTTTAGAAATAAACAAATTGCTAACTATAATCGAAAAGATGGCAGGTGCTATGATTACGGTAAGTTTGGACACATTGCAAGTGAATGTCCTGAAACTAAGAAAAGGCATCCTCAAAGCTATGGAAGAAAAAAAGTTCTTAGCAGTTGGAGTGATGAAGACACATCTGAGTATGATCAAGATGACACTAGAAATATGTGTTCTATGGCCATTGGAGAATCTAGTCAGGGAAAACCAAACTTTTGTATAAATTGCAATGATTTAAGATTTTTACTGGACCAGGCCATCACAGACATGAAAAGATCTTTGAAAAATCTTAGAACCATTCAAGATGGAAAAAGAGCTTTGGAAATTCAACTCGAGGTTTGTTCTATTGAAAGAGATCTTTTGGACGAAGGAATTTTTGAATAATAAAACCTTTTAAAAATTCTCTAAAGTGTTCCAGTTCTAATAAAGAAATTAACTCAACTGGCTCAAATCAGTCGACTCATTCTCAAAGTGAATACTATAGTTTGCCCAGATCTGATGAAACTGGTAAAGGCTCTTGTTATTATTGTGATAAATCTAGTCATTCCTATTCAAGGTGCAGATATCATCTCTCCAAACCCACCAACCTGGTTTTGAGAGTCAAAAAGAACCCTAACCAAAAAGGACTCGAAACTCATTGGGTACCTAAAAATATGTAGTCTTGTTTTGCAGGAACTCCGCGTGAAATCAAAAGGCAAATGATATCTTGAAAGAGGATGTTCAAATCGTATGACAAGCAACAAATATCTGTTCAAATCTATTGCTTAATTTAAGGGTGAAAAAATTTAGTTTGGTGACAATTCAACTGGGACTGTTACTGGTATTGGAACTATTTCTTTTAATGAAACATATGAAATTACTAATGTGTATCTTGTGAAAGGATTAAGATACATTCTGCTAAGCATTAGTCAACTATATGATACTGATCTTGTAGTAAGATTCAAGAAAATTGGATGCATCATTAAGGATGTTTCAGCAAAGGCTATTCTCCCAGAAAGCAGGGACAAAAATATTTATATTTTGGACTCTGTCAAAGGATCAACTGACCATATTTATTTGACATCCATTTCTAAAGATCCTTGGATATGGCATAAGAAACTTGGTCATGCTAGCATGAGGTTAATCGAAAAGCTTGCAAAATTGAATTGGTAATTGGACTCCCAAAGCTAGACTACACAAAGGATCACATCTGTGATGCTTGTCAAATGGGTAAGAAAACAAAGAACTCTTTCCAATATAAAGATATTGTCTCCACCACAAAACCTCTTCAACTTCTTCATATGGATTTATTTGTTCCAACTAGAACTGCAAGCATTGGTGGTAAGAGGTATGCTTTTGTTATTGTAGATAACTACTCTCGTTTTACTTAGGTTATACTTTTAGGTAACAAAGATGATATCTTAAGAAATTTTGAGTTCTTTTATAGGAACATGCAAAGGGAAAAGGCTATTGTATTACTTCTATAAGAAGTGATCATGGAGGAGAATTTAAAAGTAAATTCTTTGAAAGATTCTGCAATGAAGAAGGATACTCACACAACTTCTCTGCCCTCGCGCTCCTCAACAAAATAAAGTCATTGAGTGGAAAAATAGAAGCTTCATGACATAATCAGAACTATGATTTGTGAACACTCTCTTCCGCACCACTTCTGGGTAGAAGCAATAACACTGCATGTCTATTCTTAATAGGTATCTAATCAGGACAATACTCAAGAAGTCTCCTTACGAACTTCGGAATGAAAAGAAGCCTAACATCAGCTACTTTTGTCCCTTTGGATGCAAATGTTTCGTTCACAACAATGGTAAGGATAGTCTAGTTAAATTCGATCCTCGCAGTGATGAAGGTACCTTTCTTGGTTATTACTAGTAGAGTATATCAAATTTTTAATAAATGTACTTCTACTGTAGAAAAATCTATTCATGTTGTTTTTGATGATTCTAATCCTATTCCTGAGAAAAGATGTAGTTCTAATGATAAGGATACTGTTAACAATGACAAAATAGTCTCTACAGTAGTTGCAGACAATGATCAGTCGACTACTGCTGAAGAAAGCCAACCAACAGTTGAAAATATTCCAAATGAATAGAGAAATAAGCTTGACTATCCCAGAAAATTCATTATTGGTGACGTCAGAGATGGAATAAGAACAAGAGCATCCTACAAAAGAAGTGCTAACATAGCCCTCATATCCCAATTTGAGCCTAAAAAGTAGAAGAAGCTTTGGAAGACAATGACTGGGTAAATACAATGAAGGAAGAACTGGATCAATTTGAAAGGAATCAAGTTTGGACCCTAGTTCCCAAACCTGAGAATATTACTATCATTGGAACAAAATGGGTATCTAGAAACAAACTGAATGAGGCTGAAGAAGTAACTAGGAATGGGTATCTTCCTCGGATAACATTATTATTCAAATTTATGTTGATGATATTATTTTTGGAAATACTAACCCTGATTTATGCAAGGACTTTGCCGACCTTATGCAAAATGAATTCGAAATGAATATGATGAATTAGCTTTCTTCTTGGGCCTTCAAATATTTCAAATTGATCAAGGGATATTCATTTGCCAAAGCAAGTATTCTTTAGAACTTGTGAAAAAAATTGGTATGGAAAATGCTAAACTCAGGAGTCCTTGTTGCAACCTAGATCTTGATGCAAATGGCAAGAGCGTTGATGAGTCAAAAACTTTTTTATTCCCTTGTCTTCCCTATTTTGACTCTCAAGCGCTCTGCTCCTACTCATCCCTCTGGTAATAAAAAAGAATGATAAGTTTGTTTTTGAAAATTCTCTTGATCTAAGAACTAAGTTCTGGTACTCCTCAAATGAAACCCTCTTCCAACCTTGAAATCCAAAATCATTGTTCATAGATGCATTGTTGATCTTGATTTACTCGTGACTCTTCACTGTCCCATTAAAGAGTTTTTCAAATTCCAAGGATGGGTTAAGATTTTCTCCTCCCCTCCAAAGGTGGTGTATGAACCCTTGGTAAGATTATTCTATGCAAATCTTTGCTTCTCTAATCCGAGTGAAGTAGAAACCCTAGTTCTTAGTAAGCGTATTTTTCTTGACTGTGAAATCTTGGAAGAAATTCTTGAAATCCATTGTTTTGATTTTTTTGACCCCATAAAAAATTTGTGGCCTTTTGAGTTTAACATTACTTTTGAAGAGGCTAAAAGGATCCTCTTCTCTAATCCTTCTGGTCCCTGTCCCTCTATCCTTGGACCCAAAGATGTCCCTTTCAAAGCTCGAGTTATTACTCACACTGTTGCAACCACTCTTCTCCCAAGAATCGGTTCCTTTTCTTCCCTGTCTGTTCGAGACAGCTTCTGCACGTACTGTCTTCTCTCTAAGAAAAGATTTAAACTTTCCTCCTTCATTCTCAACTATATGATTCATTCTACCACCGATCCTCCTAGCCTTTCCTATGGAATGATCATATCTTGCATCTTAGAGGCCAACTCCATTGGACTTGTTGATATTCCTTCTATTACTGTGAAGCAGTGCTACAACTCAAGAGCTTTTGGCAGCATGGGTTGTGTTCTCTCTAATGACTCATGGGTTCTGAAATTTAATACTGTTGCTCCTGCATCTCCCTCCATTCCTAACCCAACTACCCCTATCCCTCCCAACCCAGTGGATGCTAAGGTTCTTGAGGATCTTCTGGCAAAAGTTTCTGGAATGGATGAAAAGTTTGAGACCCTTCAGGATCTCCTCCTCTCCAGTCACTGCAAATTCGACTCTGTTGTTGAATCCGTTGAGAAGATTAGGTCCTTCTTCAAGAAAACTACTATTGATGTTGCAAAGATTTGACTAAAGTTGGAGCAAGTTGTCAAAGATGATGCAAAGTTTTCTTAGAAAACTTAGACCAATTCGGATGAACTATCTACCTCTCTGACTGCCATGATTAAGAATCTGAAAATCTCTCTTGTGAACACTCTAACATACTTCCTTAGTCCTCATGGATGATTCTGTGTTGTTATTTTAATATTTTGCTAAGGACCCGCCTGCGCGGACTATGGATATTATATTTTTTGGTCTGTTATGGTCCCTTTTTGTTAATGCCAAAGGGGGAGAAGTATTAATTATCTTTCTCTAATAATTGTTTTTATCTTATTTTTTTTGTTGTTCCTTGTCTTATTGCTTGTCCTATTTGCTACGTGTTGTATGTGTGCTCTTGCTTGTATTTACTAGTTAACAAGCAGGTACCAACTCAGTGGGAGAGCGAAAGCCACTATTCAGGGGGAGCAGTCGATTAATATTCAGGGAAGTCGACTATATATTTTTTGTCATCATCAAAAATGGGGAGATTGTTAATGCTAATCTATTTTGAATGATGACAGATTTTAAGAAAATCACAAAAGGAAGCAATCCGGTCTAAAAGAAAAGCAAATCAAGCAAAAAGGATCAGTTAAAAATGGAAACCAGTCAAAAGAGCTTCTTATAAAAAACCAAATCAGAAAGAGAAAATCAAGTCAAAAAATCAATCACAAAAAATAAGGGTCCAAGAAAAGATCTGCACAAGATTCTAAAATCAATCAAAGATCGACCAAATCAATCAGAACCACAGCAAAAATACAATCAAGAAAAAATCAAGAAAATTCTGCACATTGAGAAGATCCAGCAACCAAAGAAGAATCAACAACATGACTATCAAATCTGAACGTTGGAGAAAATCAAGATGATTTATAGATTGCCCTTCCTTAAAAGTCTTAGCCTTATTCTTGGAATGAGAAATCATCACTGCCTCAATCCAAAGATCAAAACCCTTAGGATGTCATCTCTTCTATATAAGGAGGCATCCGGATATCTCACCAGCATACAAGCCTATTGCAATTCGAGCCTTTTTCATACTCTTCATCTTTAGAAAATCATTGTAATCTTTAGTCTTTATTTTACTATGAAAGAAAAAGAGAGAGAAAAGAAGAAACACTGAAAAGAGAGATCTATATCAACATAAAACCAAAAAAAAAAGAGAGAAAAATATTCTGAGTTTTAGTTTCCACTACTTGTAACCGCAAACTCCATTAAAGGCTCAAAGAGATATCCCTTGCAAACCAAGGAGACTTGACCTAGGATTCACATTGAATCTGAACCAGTATAAAAACATCCGGTGTTGAATTTTTCTTTTATGCACTTTACTTTTCTGCATACTTTTATTTCTGCTCTAATTAGTTAATTATCCTACATACTAGTTGACTATCTGAATACAGGCTTAAGTTAATAAAAAGAAAGAAAATTCAATTTACCCTCCCCCTCTTGCACTTTTAGCATTGAGAATTTCGAAGGAATCCAACTTGTTCTTCTTAATCGAATGTTGAAAAAGGCAGAATATAACTTGTCACAAATATGTATGTATATATATTGTGGTCCTTTAATTTTGTGATCAACATGCTATATTTAAAAAGTTAAAATTAAATAGTCGTCAAAAAATGAAAGAGACATTCGCTTTTGAAAAAATATATTATCAAAAAATAAAATTAAAATAAACAAATTGAAATGGATGAAATAGTTAATTTTTGATTTGTTAGACTTAATATACTTAATTACTTTTATGCAGGGTTTGATCAATCATGAATTGGAACATTTGATAATTTCAAAGAGGGCACAAGGTCCTCGTTTTTTAGTTGAAACAATTGAGTATTGTGCGAAAGCTAAAGCTATACTATCACAAATGAAAAATGACATGTAATACTCTCTAAAATCAATAACATATATCTATTTATTTAATCAACAAATTCTTCAAGTTTTAATAATTCTATTATAAGTTTATTTTTTATAATTAATTATTTCATGTAATTATTTTCTTATATGTTAATTATTTGCAGTGAAACCCCTAGTGTTGAGTTTTCTCCTTTGGCTGCATCATGTGACCTGGTAAAAATTAAAAGTACAAGGTAAATTTTTTATTTATTATTTTTAAAACAACAAAGTGATTAATTTACTCTAAAGCTATATTTTCGTAATCACTAGATCTTTTATAATATAATTTTTTAAAGGAAAATCTATAGAAACGTCAATTTTTTGTCCCAAAATTATAATTACTTTTTTAATTACAATTCTACCAATATAATTACAAAAACACGAACAAGGAAAATCATATCCAAGCAAAAAAAGAAAGAATGTGATTGGGTGATATAACCCATATGAATGACAGTTTGATTGATGGCTCATCCTCTACTTCCGCACCCATGCAACGATTCCCTATGTATTGCATGTCCTTTTTTTAATTTTTGTTCAAGAAAAAGCATTGAAAAAGTTAATTTTTAACATTATACAATTTTTATTCCAAACCTCTCCCATCTGTTAACCTTTTTCCCAAAATTTTCCCTTTCTAGTTGAAAAATCTTTATCCGAGAAAAACGTTAATCTTCATCGAAGAAAGATGTTTTGCTCAAAGTTCTTGGCTACAGTTGATCAAAACTTAAGGTTAGTTTAATGTTTTTGTTATTTTCAAATATAATTTTTTGATTGTTTCGATGATTTGTTATGCCTCAATTTTTTTTTAATTTTCCTTCATATTCATGTAGTTTCTTGTATAAGGGTAAGGAACAAGAATTATGGAAGCTACACCTACTAGAAACAATTCAAGATTTCAAAGTAACGAGAGTTGTCCTCATTGTTGTTCTAGATCCTCTTTTAATTTAAATGCATATACCTCATGGATAGTTATTTCAATAATATACTTAATGAGATTAAGTTGTTACAAAGTCAAAGATCAAGAAAAAATTGGTGACGAGAAGGTTTCCTTCTAATTTACGTATATGCATGTAGAACGATTTATGACTTTTAACGGTCGACGTGAATAGAGTGTAGTATTCAAGGCTTTTTTTTTTTGGAAAAAAGTTATTGTTCTTTTTGAATGTTATTGATGTTGGTGCAATATAAATTTTATTTACCCATGTATTAATATTATTGGTGCAAGTATTGATTTATTTTGAAAATTCAATTTTTTTTTCATGTGGCTAGTTCACAAATGCAAAATTCTATTCGTTATTTATGGACTGCATTGTTTCAGGGATGGGATTGTTGTTCTGTATAAACCACAAAACAAAAATTGGCGCACGGGCCCATCAATGTTTATACCATGTTTGGGGGGAGGGGGATATGGTAGGCATGTTGGCCATGAGGATTATTAATAAGTTAGCATATGAGTTTGTTGCTTTTCCTCAAAAGTTAAAGGTATTCTTGTGTTATTTATCAGTGAAGTATATTTATATGTTCGATGGAAAGTCATTATTTTTATTACTGTTTATCCATTTTATTAAAGTTAGGTAAAAATGTTGGTGTACATAGTAATCTTTATATATTATATGGTAATCCTAATGTAATTATTATGTAATCTATCCCTTTAGCTCATTATGTTATGATATTGTTAATGAATATTAATTGTTTATGGCAAATTAGTTAGCCTCATAACCAATTTTTTGCTTTAAAAGTTATTTATTTTTGTTTTTGTTTTTGTGGTGACTATTATGATTGCACCAAAGTTAATGATGTTTAATATGGTTTGAGCAACATAATAATGTGATATATTATTTTGTAAAGTTTTTAGTTTGTCAAAAATGGTAATTATATTGTATATTTTATTGTAAGGTCCTTATTTACTTAGTCATATTCTTAATGATTTTACTCTGTCATGAAAATTTTTTGTGTTATTGTCCTCACTTTAGTCACATGTGTTGAATTTTTTAATACCATGCTTTTTCAATGTGGTTGTTCGTTGGTATTAATGTAATGGTAATCTCATTATAAGGCCAATTTGTCTATGTATATATGTCTTAATGGTTAAAATATATGTCTTATCACTTGCGAGTTAAATTACTTATAGATAATTTTTAACTTATAAAGGTATTTAATATGGTAATTGTTTTTATATTATATAGTAAGCTTATTATTTTGTTAGTAGTTAATTTTTGTGTTTTTATTTGGGTGTTTTTTGTTTGGTGTTAGTTTTTCTAGTAGCATTATTTTCAACATGATTGTACTTTTTTTTTATATAGGCTGACCATGGTGATATGCCAGTGGAGGTGGATGTTGAATTTACTGATTTTGACTATTCCATACATGATTTTCTACCAAACGATGAAGGTGCAAACCATGTGGAGAATTATATCCGCGTGCCCATTCAAGATTAGTATTCTTGGTTAAATTTTTATAATCTCAATAAATATTTGTGCAACTCAAGGTGGACAATAACCTTTTCAAACCCAATTTAAAGTCCCAGTTGAACCAACAAATCACAAGTCTCCCACAGTGGATGATTTTGAAATATCTGATTTTAGAGAGTCCCAGATTATTGCTTTGAAAAATAGAATGCAATATGTCAGACTAATGCAACGGGCCCGAACCAATCTTGCTAGCAGTTTGTCAATACACCATATACTGACTTAAGTAGTTCTGCATGTAAATCAGATAACTTGTCAGTCATATTCGGGGTGAAGCATCCTTTTGTTGGGTATAATGATTTGGAAGTTGATCTAAAGTTGGTTGAATCATCTAAGAAGTGGATTACTGATAGATCTCCCAAAAACGTGGCAGGTTTGTGCATTTTTTTTTCATTTATTATAATTTATTACTTTATTTATTGATTTTGTTTTCGTAGGAGAAATAGTGCGTTTACAGCTTGCTCTAATAACATAAGTCCTCCATTTGATTTTTATTTTCAGAAAGTTGGCTTGATGGATTGATTTTATATTATGGTCACTACCGGACACCTTTGGACTGACTCGGTAAGCTTATTAATTCTGTTTTTATTATTTATTAATTCTTTTTTTAAAAATTTTGTTCTCTATTTTTGCTGTAAATAGTTGTTTTTTTTTTTTTTTTTGTTCTTTGAATTTACAAAGTTCAAGCATGTTCATTTGTTATGCGTTATCTCTTTTGATTTGTTGGGTTTTGTCTTTTGAATGATAGTTTTGTCTTGTTTTTTTTTCTTTATGGTTATTTAAGTTGATTTTTAAGTTGTCAAAAAAAATAAACTAAACATGGACTCTAATTAGGTTTCTTGCATGGTGTCCTTGGTCGTTGAACATTGTGGTTATATAAAATTTCTATTATTTTGGTCCCCTCTGTTAACCATATATTTTGCATTTTTGCTTCACATTCTTATTAATATTATTTTTTGGGGGGGTTCCCCCATTATAGTTGTGCATATTTATTTTTTTATGAACAAGTAATTTATTTCGATATATTTTTTCTTGACAATACAACATGTGAATGTCATTATGTACTACTTGCGTAAAAGTGAAGTATAATAATGCAATGCAAAATAGAGTCACGACATGTTTGGGTTGGGAATAATAGGAACAACACACTGATTACCCAGGACCATGATGTTGTACAATATATTAGGGGTTTCAAGATTTTGTCAAATACTTCGTAGGATAAGGTGGACTATGTTTGTATCCTTATCCATGTTCCCTCTAAATGTCATTGGGTGTTGGTAGTTTTTTCTATACAGTGTAGGTTTTGTTCCTTTTCGATTCACTTAGTGATGTTGGGGCTACACACACTTCTGAGGTGGTATGGCTAGTGCGTAAGTTGGTAGTTATTATTTTCCTCTTTTTGATTAGTACTGGATTTTATGGGAAAAGAGATGATATTGATTGGAAAAACTCGAGAGACTATGCTGATTATGCATTTTCGGATAGACTCACATTTATTTCTTGTGACAACACTCTTCAGAAGGTTATGGATTCCAAGTAAGTTATTTTTCATTTGTTATTTTGTATGAATTTTTTTCTGTCGACTAAATATTTTCATCATATTTTTTTTCGATGTGCAGTGATTGTGGGTTATATACATGTATTTTTTCTAAGTTGATATGTGAAGGGTATGACTATGCTGAGATCGAAAGAAAAATATTTGACCTAGCTTTATGTCGTATCAGTTATGGGGCATTGTTGTGGGATTACAACAGGAAGAAGATTGATTACGGTGCAATTAGTGAAAATGAGATGATTGAGAAGATGGTTAGCAAGTTTGGTGGCCCCACAATTGATCGTGTGTATGTCAGTAAAAGTTAAAGAGTGTCAGCGTCTAAGTATGTTCCTAGGAGGAAGTCTTAGAAGTTGTTGTTCTTAAATATTGTTTATAGCATGGCGTCCAGGTTGCATTTCTTTTGTTATAGATGGATGCTTAGTATTATACGCCACATTTTTGGTTTCTATTGTTTTATGATCTATAAGAATACCTTATAATCTTCCTTTCCATGATATATTTTTTAGTTATAAGCTGTTATAATTGTTACAATTAGTAGAGAACAGGTATGAAGTAATATGAATCCTTTTTTACATACGAAACAATCCCCAATTTTCATTACTTTAATTCTTTTTGGTGTTTCATTTCAGTTAGCACAACAGCCAGATATCAGAATGCAAAGCACTCCATTTCAATGGAACTTACACCATAGATTTTACCTTTAAAAAAAAAACAAGAAAGTTTTTATTTTAGATTTTTTTTAATGTAATTTGCACCGGTGAATAAACTCCAATTTCACTACCTTATTGTACACACTAAACTTATCCTCCTTTCCTGTTGCACGTCTAAATTAAACAGAATACAAATATATAAGCCATCACTTTCATACTTCCATTACAAAAAAAAAAAAAATTATTCATACACCAACTCAAGATGCTCGGTTATACCACGAGTAAAATTTCACAATGAGAACAATAAAAAAAGACATGTTTCTATCAAAAAAATTCACCTTTTTATTCATGCTGGACGCCTAACTTAAAATGAATAAAAAAGATAAGGCATTCCCTCCTCAAAACCATTTCAGAAACCATTCCATTCACCATCTCAGCTGGCGCAATGCTACCATTCTAAAAATTTCACAATGCTAACACTCTCAACAGACATGTTTCTACCTATAAATTTATTTAATTAATAACTAATATTTAGTACCAAAAGAATTAATAAGTAAGTTTAATAGTAACTAATGTAGTAGTTTGTACACATGACTAAAACCATAAAATACCAATAAATTAAATTGACGTAAATGTCAACACAAAGAAGAAGTAGTAAAACACCAACACATCTAAATAATAACATTCACCACAGTCACGACGATGATGGTATTTTGGGGCAATTCTTCTTAGTGTGTCCTTTTGCCCCAGAAACTACAACTACCTTTGACTTACTTGCATTTTATTTCATTGAAATCTTTTTTTCTGTCTTTGTTTGATAGCCTTCTCGATCATCTTTTGTACTGGGTGGTGATAGTACCAATTCATCAAATACATGACCCGAAATTACCCACGTACTTTTGTAAGGAAGTGGTTCGATAGGTATTGCATAAGCATCCTTGGTAAATTTCTGTTGCTATAGTAAATGGAGCAGTGCGACTCTGCGGTCTTGTTTCTGTATTCAACAGCAGCTATGGCATTACTATATGGTATTTCATCATGCTGAAACCTCTCGCAGGTACACATGTGTGTATTCAAACAAATGGTGAATCTTTTTGCACCATCTTTAACAGTATGAAGATGTTCTGTTGATGCTCGTACCTTCAAAAAAATAATAAAACAATGACCATCATTATTTTTCTATACAACAATACATTAAAAAAGAGTACTAGATTGTACCAACTGTCATATTATTTGACAATTGCTTATTTGTCACCAACATCTCATTATATTTTCTTGAAAAGATTGTTGTTGTTTTTCTTCCTTCCTCATTGTGTTTTTCTTTCCAACATTCAATTGTCTGTCTTACATACTCCAACATAGGAACCACTAGTAGCTTTTTCCCTGGTAAAACACTTTATTTATGGACTCATCTATGTTATTTGTTAACATTCAAGTCCGCTTTACTGTTGTATGACAGTGAGACCACTTTTTAAAATCTGCCTTTATTAAATATCCTCGAATTTTTGGATTTATTTCATCTATTTTATCCATCAATTGAGGGTTTTAGGAAACAGTCTCTCTACTTCTATGAGATAGCGGTAAGGTCTACATACAATCTACCTTCCCCAGACCCCACTTGTGGGATTATACTGGGTATGTTGTTGTTATTTATCCATCAATTCATTAAACTCTTGCACAGTATATGCTTTTGCCAAGCTGAAAAATAAATTCCTCGATATTTTTATGTATCTTCTTCAATATATTTGTTCACAAATGGTAGATACAAGCATAATGTTTGATATCTGGATAAACGCTTGTTGTAGCATTTCATATGCTTTTATTTCTATGTGAAACAAAGTACATACCATCTCTATCGCCAAATGCTATTTTGAAATTTTCAAAGAACCAACTCCACGTGTTATCATTTTCAGAATCAGCGACAGCATACGCCAGTGAAAAAATATATCCTAAAATATTTTCAAATTTAGTAGTCTACCCCACAAATATTTAAAAAAAGTTAATACTCATTTCTCAATTTTCATATACTGAATAGAATTATCTTTTGTATATTTACTAACCTCCAGGATCCAATGTGCTAGCTATCAACATGGTTCCTTCAAATGTTGAGCATATGTGCATTGCATCAACTATCACTATTGGACAGCAATATTTTCATCCTCTTATGCTTGCATCAAGTATAATAAAACAATATAAAAACCTGTCATCCTCAATTTTCTTAAGATTAATAATTTTCCTAGGATATGTCTACTCCAATATATAAAGATATGTTGAAATTTTAGAATATGACTCTTCTGGGTTCCCTCGTAATATCTCGATTGCCTTTTTTTTTGCCCCTCCAAACCTGCATGTACATCAAGAAAATACTATGTTTCCTCTTCATGTTTGTTCGTATGTTGTTGGGGGTGTAAATTATTTTGTTATTGCTATATTTAGGAAGCAAAATGCTACCAGACACACTACTACTGCACAGACGTTTTGAGTTCAACTTCTCATTTCTTGAGCAATTATGTTTATTGTTGAAAACTCTGACCTTGAATAAATATGACTTCCCTAGCAATGACGACTTTAACAACCAACAACAATTATCGTCTGCACATTTTAACGTAAAACTGAAAATAACAAAGATACTAACCTATTGGTACATACAATCTTTATCAACATACCTTAAAATAAAAGCTATATTATACTTCGCTTTTTACCTAACAGTACACGATCTGACAACCTTGAACCTAAATTATCTCAGTAATGCATACCTCTGCATAAGTTCCACCAATGTATGCTTGTTTATGTAAATTTAGTCTTCCTCTACCTCATCAACAAAACCATTATTGATTACATGTGGTTCTTTAATTTCCTCATCAAAATCCACCAATACTGTGTCAGTCAATGCCAAACCTTGCTCATCTGATGTTATTGTTTGTGGCGACACCATTGGACTAGTAGGCTCGTGCACCCTTGCATCGAAACCTTTATCTGTATATGTCACATACAATGAATATTTCGAAAAGAAATCTACTAGTTAGTCGTGTTCCTCAATAGTACAAGCAATATAAAAATATTTTTTGTGTATTGTACAAATTAATGGTAATTATCATCAGTAAGATCAAAAAGAATAACTTTTTGTTGGATAAGTCATCCCTACCTATTCTAGTAAAATGTAATTCCTTTCCTATTATTTTTTTTTTAAATTTAACAAGGCTTTCTCTCTTACCCAAAATCATCAAATGAATTTAATTGATTTGACTGTACATTGACAATCTTTTTTTGACATGTGTTTAAAGAAATGAATTCCTTGTTGAAAAAGTTGATTGTAAGAGAAAAAAGGTGAATGTAGTTACCAAAGCTTATTTATATATAAGGGTGATGCTAAATGACACAAATCCATTTGGCATAAATTGGCACAAAATAGCAATTGACATTTGTGCCTTTTGAATAATCTTTTCTTAAATCTATTATCCATAGGACTAAATGGCACAAATTTATTTGGCACAATCTTTTCACTATTATTATTACTATCATGATAATTATTTTAGTAGGTATAGTGGTAGTAATATTGTTATTTTTATTATTAATGATGTTTATTTTTTTATTTTTTTACTTAAGTATTAGTAATATATTCATTATTATTATTTTAGTGTGACATATTTTAAATATAACTTTTTTATCAATTTATTGTTTTATTAATTTAAAAATAATATTTAATATATTTAAATATTTTTACACAATTATTAAACGTTACACATTTTCTTTACGTAAAAATTTCAAAAGCCATCAAATGAATTTAATTGATTTGACTGTACATTGACAACCTTTTTTGGCATGTGTTTAAAGGAATGAATTCCTTGTTGAAAAAGTTGATTGTAAGAGGAAAAAGGTGGATGTAGTTACCAAAGCTTATTTATATATAAGGGTGATGCTAAATGACACAAATCCATTTGGCATAAATTGGCACAAAATAGCAATTGACATTTTTGCCCTTTGAATAATCCTTTATTAAATCTTTTATCCATAGGACTAAATGGCACAAATTTATTTGGCACAATCTTTTCACTATTATTATTATTACTATCATGACAATTATTTTAGTAGGTATAGTGGTAGTAATATTGTTATTTTTATTATTAATGATGTTTATTTTTTTATTTTTTTTACTTAAGTATTAGTAATATATTCATTATTATTATTTTAGTGTGGCATATTTTAAATATAACTTTTTTTATCAATTTATTATTTTATTA
>JAABOM020035559.1:0-16985 GCA_011800125.2 Solanum clarkiae
CCAGAAAATGTGCCTTGGAATGCCTGAAATTTTAAATTCCATATATCTCACAATCTATTTGTTATTTCGAAAATCCGACTTCATATTCTTGTTCAGGGGGTCCAAATTAGGTGAAAAAGGGTCTAACCTCGATTTAAGAGTGAAAGATTAGCAATTATGAAATTCCAAGAATGCAAATTCCAGTGGGGTTTTCGCTTGCACTCATGACACGCCACAATATAAAAATGAGCCTTTTTTTCTACTTTAGTCCAAAACTTCTAAGTCTTGGGCGTAAGTGTTCCCAAACATATTTTTACCTATACTTAATAAAATTTAACCCTCATATCATCCTAACATTTCCCAAAACTCACTTAAATACTTAGTCACATTTTCACTCCCTGAACTCAAGTCCCAAACCCTTATCCCAAAGCTAAGGTTCTCCTTCAAAGTTCTTCTTCAAGCTTCAAGTCTCCATCTCCAATCTTCACCAACTTCATCTCTAAGCTAAAGTATATGTGTTTCTTTCATGGGTTCCTTTCACGCATGATACCCAAGCCTCCTGTTACTCAAATTGCATGATTTAAAGTTGATTTACAAATGGGTCTTGCATATTATAAAATTCAATGCACACTATGTTAAAACTATGCAAAGTTGTGACTGTTTTGCTATGTTTTGAGCTAAAAATCTCGGATCTATTGTAAGATTTGATGAAAAGTGTTGATGTATATTTCTTGAGGGTGTTGCGACGTATTGATTGATGGTTTTACAGTGAATTTTCTTGCATGATTTCATCTATATATTTTACGATTTTATACAAACATTGCACACCCTCTAAGTATGATGAAATGTCCGGATGTGGTTTCTTGAGGAGTTAAAGGCTCAAAGCATTAAATATGATATGATTGACTATATGATGATGAAATGAGCTTATGTATATGATATATATTCTATATGAAGTGTTACATTAGACCATGCCCAATACAGAGGGAAGAACTAAGAGCTCGGATAACCTTATCGGGGGTTAGTACCTTGATAGCCAATCAAGGGGCTAATGCCTTGAAAATCGAGGTGGGGGTTTGTACTCATCAACTATGTGAGGATTTGTACTTCGCCACCAGGGTGATAAGGTGAGATTATCATCAACCAAGTGAGGGGTTTGTACCGTACCGCCAGGATGATGGGGTGAGATCATTATCAACCAACCAAAGGTTTGTACTTGGGATATCTAGCTTGGTCTATGCTACACATATGATATCTTATATGAATATGAGTTGTTTAAATATGTTTTACTTGAGTATTGAGCATACACACCATATTGGTATATGATGTATTTTGCCTATTGTTTTTTCCTTTTTGCATTTCAATCATGATGTCTATCTCTTGTTGGATTGCATCCTACATACTTAGTATATTCAAACGTACAAATGCATGCTCTATACCTATATGGTATCACCATATAGGAGTCGGTGCCCAAGTTGATTATCCTCCCCTCCATGTGGCTAGTTCGACACTACTCAAGCTAGTTGGTGAGTCCTCCACTTTAGAGACTAGGTTGATATCAGAGCAATAGGTTGATAGATCCTTGGAGTCCAACACACTGCATCAATTAGAGTCCTATTCATGGTTGTGAAGCATGCCATGACTATGAATAGGAGGCTATAAGATGTTTTAGAAAATGCTTCCCTTTTTTATGTTCTAAGTCATGCTAACGAGTTGTGGTAAGTTTTTCCCCTAATGATTATTCTTTGCTATGCTAGATCATGCCAAACACTTGAGGAAGAAGGGCCCAAACTCTCGAGGAGCAACCTACTAATGATGAGCTCCAGGATGCTTTCACTATGCTTGCCCAAGTTGTGGCTAACCAAGTCAATCAAGGGGCTGAAGCCCCTCATGCTACTATCTCGAGAGCTCAGGTAAGAGACTTCATGAGGATGAATCCTTCGATTTTCCATAGGTCAATGGTGGATGAAGATCCACAAGAGTTCATTGATGAGTTCTACAAAATCTTTAATATCATGGGTGTTGGGTCGAATGAAAAGGTGGAGTTGGCAGCGTACCAACTCAAAGGGGTAGCCCAAATTTGATATGAGCAATGGAAGGGGAAGAAGGGAAATGGATATGTGGTGCTTTGGGAAGAATTCAATTTGGCTTTCCTTAATCGGTTTTTCCCTCTTGAGCTTAGGAAAGCAAAGTTGGTAGTGTTTATGAACTTAAAATAAGGTGCTATGAGTGTGAGGGAGTATGCCCTCAAATTTAATCAACTTTCAAAGTATGCTCCTCACTTGTTGGCTGATCCTAAATCTAGGATGAATAAATTTGTGATGGGGGTCTCTGACTTGGTGAGTGAAGAATGTTGGTCCGCCTTGCTTATCGGTGACATGGACTGCCTCGGTTGATGACATGCCGAGTAAATGGAGGAGAAAAAAATGAGAAATAGGAGTGGCCTTGAAGCCAAAAGGGCTCGTTTTGAGGGTAAGTTCCAAAAGAGTGCTAGATTTCATCAAGGCCAAGGGCCTTCTCACGCTACTAATAGAGGGTTTGCCAATGAATTCCCTAGGCCTCAAGGTGTTGGTGGTGTGGCTCCTATTGATATGTGTCCTAGATGTGGGAAGAGTCATAATGACCCGTGTTTGAAGGGTTCTAATACATGTTTTGGTTATGGGGATCTTGGTCACAAAAAGATAGATTTCCCAAAAAACTGTGGCAAAGTCCGAGGTGCAAATGCGGTTCCATTGGATAGAGGTGGTCCTCAAGGTGGTGCCCTAAGGAACAAACGGTTTTATGCTCTACATGGAAGAAAAGGGGTTGGTGAGGTCCCCGATGTTGTTACTAGTATGTTGAAAACCTTTGATCATGATGTATATGCTTAGATTGATCCGGGTACCACCCTTTCATTTGTTACCCCCTTTGTTGCTAAAAAGTTCCATGTTTAGTCGTAGTTGTTGCATGAGTCATATGAGGTGTCTACTCCCATTGGTGCATCTATTGTTGCTAAGAGGGTGTACAGAAATTATCCGATTTGCATCTTACATAAAAGCTTACCTTGTGATCTTGTTGACTTAGATATGGTTGATTTTGATGTTACTCTTGGGATGGATTGGTTGCATGCATACTATGCTTCTATTGATTGTAGAACCCATAGGGTCAAGTTTCAATTTCTAAATGAACTCGTCCTTGAGTGGGAGAGTCAAGATGTGGTGATCAAGGGTAGATTCATTTCATGCATTAAAGCCCGTAAGTTGATCTTTAAGGGGTGTCTTTACCATCTTGTGAGGGTTAAAGATGTGGAGTCCAAAGTCCCTTCCATAGAGTCAGTTTCGGTTGTAAATGAGTTTGTTGATATCTTCCCAAATGACCTTCCTGGTGTTCCTCCCGAAAGGGAAATAGATTTTGGCATAGACCTCCTTCCCGATACTCAACCTATCTCCATTCCCCCTTACCGTATGGCCCCGACGGAGTTGAAGGAGTTAAAGGAACAATTGAAAGATTTATTAGAAACAGGATTTATTAGACCTAGTCAATCCCCTTGGGGTGCTCCAGTTTTGTTTGTGGAAAAGAAGGATGGGTCACTTAGAATGTGCGTTGATTACTGGCAACTCAATAGGGTTACTATAAAGAATAGATATCTTCTTCCAAGGATTGATGATTTGTTTGACCAATTGTAAGGGGCTAGCTTTTTCTCTAAGATTGATCTTCGGTCCGGATATCATCAAGTGAGGGTGAAGGAGTGTGACATTCCTAAGATGGCCTTTCGGACTAGATATGGGCATTATGAGTTTGTTGTGATGTCATTTGGGTTGACCAAATGCACCTGCCATCTTCATGGACCTAATGAATAGGGTCTTCAAACAATATCTTAATTCCTTTGTTGTGGTCTTATTGATGATATATTGATCTACTCACATAGTTGGGAGGAGCATATGGGTCATTTTAAGGTTATGTTGCAAAGGTTGAGGGAGGAGAGATTGTATGCTAAATATGACAAGTGTGAATTTTGGTTGAAGGAGGTTGAATTCTTGGGTCATGTGGTGTCGGGGGACGGTATACAAGTGGATCCTAAGATATAAATGTAATTAGAAATTGACCTAGGCCATTGATCCCATGGCTATTAGGAGCTTCTTGGGCCTAGCGGGTTATTATAGAAGGCTTATAAATGGGTTCTCCTCCATTGCTTCCCTTATGACCAAATTGACTCAAAAGAAAGTTAAGTTTGTGTGGACCGATGAATGTGAGAGGACCTTCCAAACATTGAAAGATAAACTTGTGTCTGCTCCTATATTATCACTACTGGATGGGCTTGAGGGTTTTGTTGTGTATTATGGTGCATCTAGAGTTGGTTTGGGTTATGTGCTATGCTTCTAGGCAACTCAAAGTGCATGAAAAGAACTACCCCACCCATGATCTTGAATTGGCAGCTGTGGTGTTTGCATTAAAGATTTGGTGTCATTATTTGTATAAGGTGGATGTTTGATGTCTCCACCGATCGTAAAAGCCTTCAATATGTCTTCACTCAAAAAGATCTCAACTTGAGACAAAGAAGGTGACTAGAACTTCTTAAGGACTATGACATGAGTGTGCATTACCATCAGGGTAAGGCAAATGTTATGGCGGATGCTTTGAGTCGGGTGTATATGGTAGCCTAGTGTATGTGGATAGTGGTGATAGGGAGATTAATAGGGAGGTGCATAGATTGGCTAGATTGGGAGTTAGGTTGGAAGATGTGGATAATGGTGTTGTTGTTAATGGTTCTAAATCTTCTTTGGTTGATGAGGTGATAGTAAAACAAGATCTAGACTCCTCCTTGCTTGAATTGAAGGCCTTGGTGAAAAAGGGTAAAATAGAGGTCTTCTCCCAAGGGGGAGATAGGGCCCTTAGATACCAAGGTAGGTTGTGTGTTCCTTGTGTTGATGGTTTGAAGGAGAAAATTCTTGATAAGGTCCATAATTCTTCTTACTTTATCCACCCCAGTTCCACCAAAATGTATAGAGACTTGAGGGATGTGTATTGGTGGGTAGGCATGAAGAGAGACATTACCAAATTTGTTTCTGGTTGCCATAGTTGCCAACAAGTCAAAGCCTAACACTAAAGGCCGGGTGCCCTAACCCAATACATAGAGATTCCCACTTGGAAGTAGGAGGTGATTAATATGAATTTTGTGGTTGGGTTGCCCAAGAGTAGAAAATGTTTGATTCTATTTGGGTTGTGATTGATAGGATGATGAAATCGGCTCACTTTCTACCGGTTAAGACTACATATGGAGCTAAAGAGTACGCAAGGTTGTACGTCCATGAGTTAGTGAGGTTTCAGGAGGTTCTTTTGTTCATCATATCGGATCTTAGTTCACAATTCACTTCACACTTTTGGAGGTCTTTTCAAAGAGGTCTTGCTACAAAAGTTCACCTTAGTACAACCTTCCACCCTCAAATGGATGGCCAAGTCAAAAGGATAATTCAAACCCTTGAAAATATGCTTAGGGAATGTGAATTGGAGTTGAGGGGTAGTTAGGATGACCATCTTCCCTTGATTGAAATCGCATACAACAATAGTTATCACTTTAGTATCGGCATGGCTACTTTTGAGGATCTTTATGGGAGACGTTGTAGATCACTAGTCGGTTGGTTTGAGGTTGGATAGGTGGCTTTATTGGGACATGATATGGTTATGGAGGCTCTTGAAAAGTTTAGGATGATTAGAGAAAGGTTAAGAACAACCCCAAGTCGTCAAAAATCTTATGCCGATGTGAGAAGAAGAGACCTTGCATTCAAAGTGGGTGAATGGGTTTATTTGAAAGTTTCTCCAATGAAAGGTATGGTCCATTTTGGTAAAAAAGGGAAGTTGAGTCCAAGATATGTTGGTTCTTATGAGGTCTTGAAGAGGGTTGGAAAAGTAGCTTATGAATTGAAGTAGCCTAGTGAGATGAATTTGATTCATCCGGCGTTCCACGTCTTAATGTTGAGAAAATATTTTGGTGATCCTAATGATATTGTGTCTCTTGATGTTGTGGGTACTTTTGAGGATAACTTGAATTATGAGGAGGTTCCTGTTCAGATCTTAGATAAGCAAGAGAAGAGATTGAGGAACAAGGAGATAGCATCCGTTAAAGTCCTTTGGAGGAACCAACAAATCGAAAGTGCTGCTTGGGAGGCCAATATGGACATGAAAAAGCAGTATCCTTATCTTTTGCACTCCACTTAAGCCTAAGGTACTAATTCTAAGTCCCTTATGTGATTTCAAGTCTTATGTCTCAACTCCTATGTCATAATATGCATTCATGTTTAAGTTGGCAAGTTATGATGATTTTACACTTATGTTGAGATTTTGAAGATAGTGTTTTAAATGTAATGTTGCATTTTGGTTGGGGCTGGTTTGTTTATGATCATTCTTGTATTATATATCTATTTTACATTCGGGGGTGAATGTTCCCAAGGGGAGGATATTGAAACGACCCCAAAAAGTGCCCAAAAATGTGCCTCGGAATACCCAGAATTTTAAATTCCATATATCTCAAAATTCATTTGTTATTTCGAAAATTCGACTTCATATTCTTATCCAGGGGATCCAAATTAGGTGAAAAAGGGTCTAACCTTGATTTAAGAGCGAAAGATTAGCAATTATGAAATTTCAAGAATGCAAATTCCAGTGGGGTTTCCGCATTGCCCTTGCGATGCGCCACAATACAAAAATGAGTTTGTTTTTTTGACTTCGATCCAAGACTTCTATGTCTTGGTCCTAAGTGTTTCCAAATGTGTTTTTACGTATACTTAGCCAAATTTCACCCTCATATCATCCTAAATATTTCTCAATACTCACTTAAACACTTAGTCATATTTTCACTCCCCAAACTCAAATCCCAAACCCTCATCTAAAGCTAAGGTTCTCCTTCAAGGTTCTTCTTCAAGCTTTAAGTCTCCATCTCCAATCTTCACCAAGTCATCTTTAAGCTAAGGTATGTGAGTTTCTTTCATGGGTTCCTTTCACCCATGATACCCAAGCCTTCTTTTACTCAAATTGCATGATTTAAAATTTATTTACAAATGGGTATTGCATATTATGTAATTCACTACACACTATGTTAAAGCTATGCAAAGTTGTGACTGTTTTGCTATGTTTTGAGCTATAAATCTTAGATTTATCGTAAGATTTGATGAGGAGTGTTGATGTATATTGCTTGAGGGTGTTGCAAGGTGTTGATTGATGGTTTTAGAATGGATTTTCTTATATGATTTCATCTCTATATTTCATGGTTTTATACTAGCATTATACACCCTCTAAGTGTTTGATGAAATGTCCAAATGTGGTTTCATGAGGAGTTGAAGTCCCAAAGCATGAGATATGATATGATTAACTATATGATGATGACACGAGCTTATATATATGATATATATTCTATATGAAGTGTTACATTAGATCATGCCCAATATAGGAGGAAGAACTAAGAGCTCGGATAACCTTGTCAGGGGTTAGTACCTTGGTAGCCAATCAAGCGGCTAGTACTTTGATAATCGAGGTGGGGGTTTGTACTCATCAACCGAGGTGGGGGTTTTTACTCATCAACCATGTGAGGGGTTTATACTTCACTACCAGGGTGATAAGGTGAGATTATCATCAATCATATGAGGGGTTTGTACCACACCACCAGGGTGATGGGGTGAGATCATCATCAACCAACCAAGGGTTTGTACTTGGGAAATCTAGCTTGGTCTATGTTACACATATGATATCCTATATGAACATGAGTTGTTTAAGCATGTTTTACTTGAGTATTGAGCATACATACCATATTGTTATATGATGTCTTTTGCTTATTATTATGCATTTTGATCATGATGTCTATCTCTTGTTGTATTGCATTCTACATACTTAGTACATTCAAACGTACCAACACATACGTTGTGCCTATAATCACCATGTAGAAATCGGTGCCCAAGTTGATCATCCCCTTCTTCCACGTGGCTAGTTCGACACTACTCAAGCTAGTTGGCGGGTCCTCCACTTCGAGGACCTTAGTATATATTGCGCTTATTATGTATCGAGAAATTCTTCTTTATTGTCTATTTTGACTATGAGAGTGAGCCTGGTTACTTTGTCTTGGCCCCGACTCTTATCTATTAGAGGTGTTTGTTGGACATCTTTTGTATCTATGCTAATAGCCTTGACTCTATTATTCTTGATGTCTATGATATGGGAGTACTTTCCCTTAGCCCCGATTTCTCCACTTTTATCTCTTGATGCTTATTTTATTGCTTCCGCGACCAAGGATGTGTAATGATGTTCTAAGATGCTTGCTTGGAGTCCCTTCGGCTTCCCCTTGCACCATGTCACGTCTAGGTCCTAGGCTTGGGTTGTGACACCATATCACAATTTTTTTTATCTTGAATATATTATTTCAGGTTAGCACTTAAATTTTTGAATAATTCAATAAGTTTTATAACCCATCAATGTCAGTAGCTCAAATAAAGTTGTAATCAAAACCAAATCAATATTAATGTTAATAAAAAATCAAATATGTTATTAATGATTAAAATAAGTGAACTAATTTTATCAATCTCTATATATATTAGTTCATATTTGAAATAATTATAGCATATTAAAATTAATGTGTTATCCAAACTTCCAAAGTATAATTATAAATATCCCATTAACAATTAATTTTTTTATTTTAAAATATCTATTTTAAAATGCATCATTTTTCTCTTAGAAAAACTTCTATTATATAGATGTGGACTAATATTGAAGAACTAGATATGATTTTATTTACTTGATTATATTTTAATAAAAATTAACTATAAATTCCTAAATTCATGCTTAGTTGCTACTATATTTTACTGATTTGTACAATTAAATTATCAAATAAAATTTTGAAACTGATAAATTATTTATTTGTAGTTAATATTAACATAAAATTTAATTATCTCATTCAATTGAGAGATTTATATTGTATGGTAATAAAAAATTAGTACTATACAACTTATATTGTATATTGTAAAGATGATATTTATACGTTCAAAAACATAATTTATATTGTATAATAAAAAATTAATATAAAATGTGAAATTATAAAAATAATTTAAAACTAAAGTATATAATTTTTTTTTGAATAAGTGAAATATATTCATTTTAGAAAAAGACAGATTATATATTCTTTTATTAAACAAATACATATATGACACAAAAACAAAATACATGAAAGACTTATTGTCTTCTTTGATATTCAAAAAGTTTTATTTTACTAAGTCAAATATTTAAGAAGTAGAGAAAAATTAATTTTGAAAAATTAATTTTGCTTTGGAAGAAGAAGTGAAAAAGCAATGTAAAATTTTAAAAAAAGGTATTACAACTTCATATATTTGTGGCCAAAATTTGAATAAAATTTTGTGACGATTTAGCGTTATCTTTTATTTTTGAAATAATTTTTATTTTGAATTCGAGCTAAAGAGAATCATGTTTGTTGGAGCACCACCTCCGAACGTGCTCCGAATTACCACGTGAGCTCCAATTGGCTGAAAATTTTAAAAAAAAGAAGAAAAAAGTCACGGAAGTATTGGAGAAGTGTTGAGGCGGTTCATTACGTCTTTCCGCTACCTACTAACCGCCTAGTTGCTACTGAAAACAGTACTTTGAAATATAAAAGAGAGAGAGAGTAAATGGCAAAGGGATAAACTCAATCACAAAGATGGGCGTGTAGGAGAAAAGGGTCGGCCCCGCAAGAAGAGTAGGCCTTCAATTTCTCAAGATGAAGAAGAAGAAGATGATAAAGGAGGAAAAATAATGAAGGATTTTACAAAATTGGAGCTGAAACCTGATCACAAAAATCGTCCTTTATGGGTGTGCTGTGACGGTCGTGTTTTCCTGGAAACGTCTTCTTTTATTTACCAGCAGGCTTCTGTGTTTCCCGCCCCAACTCCATTCATGAATACAACCTCACCCCTCACTCTCTTTACGCTGCAGTTTCTGTTGGTCTTCAAACTCATACTATCATCGATCTTCTCAACAAATTATCAAAGACTAATCTTCCCAACGAGGTGCTTGATTTTAATCAATCTTCCACCTCTAATTATGGTAAAGTAAAATTGGTGCTCAAGAAAAATCGTTACTTCATCGAATCTCCGTACCCGCAAGTGTCGAAAAAGCTGCTCAACGATGATGTGATATATCGAGCACGAATTGCAAGTGATTTTCTGAATGAAGTAAAGGAGGTGCAATCTTCATTTGAAATTGACCCTGCACAAGTTGAAAGTGTAAAGAAACGGTGCTTACCAAATGCCTTAAATTATCCTATGTTGGAAGAGTACGATTTCAGGAACGATACTGTAAATCCTGACTTGGATATAGAGTTGAAAGTTAACGCTATTCCACGGCCTTATCAAGTCAAGAGTCCTAGTAACATGTTTGGGAATGCAGAGCAAGGTCAGGTATCATCGTTCTTCCGTGTGGCGCAGGCAAATCGTTGGTTGGTGTTTCTGCAGCCACTAGAATTAATAAGAGCTGTCTTTGCTTAGCCACACACAGAGTATCTGTTGATCAGTGGGCTCACCAATTCCGGCTGTGGTCCACCATACGAGATGATCAAATTTGTCGTTTCACTACTGACAGCAAGGAACAATTTTGCGGGGATGCTGGAGTATTGGTGACAACTTATAACATGGTTGCTTTTGGAGGGAAACGTTCTCAAGAATCTGAGAAGCTTATTGAACAAATAAGAAACCGAGAATGGGGATTGCTTCTATTAGATGAGGTTCACGTAGTTCCGGCGCATATGTTTAGGAGAGTCATCAGCATCACAAAATCTCACTGCAAACTTGGACTTACTGCCACGTTGGTTAGGGAAGACGAAAGAATTACTGACTTGAACTTCCTTATCGGTCCCAAGTTGTACGAGGCTAATTGGTCTGATTTAGCCAAAGGAGGATTTATTGCAAATGTGCTGTGTGCGGAGGTCTGGTGTCCCATGACTAAGGAGTTTTTTGCTGAGTATTTGAAACAGGAAAATCAAATGAAGAAACAGGCTTTGTATGTAATGAATCCTAATAAATTCAGGGCATGTGGGTTTCTCATCAGGTTTCACGAGCAGCAGCGTGCTGATAAGATTATCGTATTTTCTGATAACTTGTTTGCACTCACAGAGTATGCAACGAAGCTTCAGAAGCCTATGATCTATGGTTGTACGAGCCACGTGGAGAGGATGAAAATTCTCAAGGCGTTTAGAACTAGTTCTAAAGTGAACCGGCCATTTTTCTTTCAAAAGTGGGTGATAATTCCATCGACATCCCCGAGGCAAATGTGATCATTCAAATTTCGTCCCATGCTGGTTCAAGGCACCAAGAAGCACAACGACTAGGCCGTATACTCGGGGCAAAGGGGGATCCTCGAGGGGGATCAGGGATGGAAGAATACGATGCCTTCTTTTACTCGCTTGTATCAACTGATACACAAGAAATGTACTACTCAACGAAGAGGCAGCAATTCCTAATTGATCAAGGTTACAGCTTTAAGGTGATCACAAGCTTGCCTCCACCGGATTCAGGGCCTGGGTTGAGTTATTACCACGTTGCCGAGCAGCGTGGACTTCTTTGGAAGGTACTAAATGCCGGCGATGATATAGTTGGTATGGAGGAGGAAATAGAGACAGAAGAAGATATAGATGCCAAAATCTTTGGTAGAGAAAATCGCACGGTGGGATCAATGAGCTCTTATTCAGGAGCCGAAGGAATGATCTATATGGAATACAGTGGAGGCCAGAACTTGTCCAAACAAAGGGCAAGCCCAAGGATATGTCCAAGAGACACTTTTTGTTCAAAAAACTCTATGTCTGAATAGGGCAATGTATTCGTAGAAAGAGGTTCTGCAAAGTTGGTCGTCTTAGATAGTATTAGTTTAGTATGTAGATGTGGAATCAATGGAGCTGCTTGATTAAAGACATTGTGAATAGTTTAGTAAGTTCACTTAGTCAGAGGACTGACTTACCTATAGTTTCTACCACTTGTAACTTTTTTCTTTCCTTAGCTTGGGGTGGAGAGACTCCTGGAACTTTTCGTGTCATTCTGCTAGTGCTATGGTGGGGCATAAAGTTGACTATTTCATTCGACAAGCCATGGAGTTTTATCAAATGACAAGATCCACCACCATTTTGGTCTATTATGATAATTTTTGAGATTCAAAATCCTATATGCTATAAGAGTAGAGAATGCAGCATGAAGATAAAGTGTGTGTGTGATGCGATAGGCACTAGTCTTTAGCCCACTTTTTCATGCTTTCCAACTGTCGTCATCGCTTGGGACACAGGACTAATGAAGAAGCTGGAATCCAATAACCAAGAATTGAAATTGGAATCCCCAACAACAATGATTAAAAGGGTTATGGGACTAGTAGTTATGAATAGTAGCTGGTGCATCTTTTATGAGCTAAAAGCTGCTTTTTCTTTTTATAGTCTCTGGGGTAATGTAATAGGCTATGTTTTTTCAAGTTAACTTGGGAAGTCTAGGTGATATATGTGCAATCTATTATGGAGCATGCGATCAAGATGAGATGATGATTTTTTAGGCTACTGAGTTGAGTGATCTTACAATTGGCGTTACAGAAAAAGATGAGTTGGTTTAAGCAGTATTATATTATTATCTATATTTATTTTGTTAGATGAGTCTCAATATCCTCTTTAATTATTCAATGAATTCATTAAAGATAGCCAACTAAATGACTTTTTACCAAAAATTTATTGTCTTCAATTGCCCAAATAAATAGTCTTCAATGTATTTGATGACATTCATTCTCATACTTTAAATTGTTCTTATTGAGACATTAGTAGTCTCTCTCTTTTGGCTATATGTGTGTGTATGTGTTTTCTTGTATGAAGTGGAGTGGAAAAAATCAAAAGAAGATCTTTTCTTTTTCTTCTTTATCTCTTTGGCTGGGTTGATATTATTAAATCTTTGTTAGATTATGTCTCCTAGTTTTGTACTAGAAGAGCTTGTTGAATCCTGGGGGATACACTCATATCGGATGAAATATCCTTAAGGACAGTATCTTTTTACAAGTCTCAAGGTACGAGAAGTTCCTACAAGTGTTCGTCATGATGTTCGTGATGAAGTGTTCGTGTTCATGATGAAGAAGTATTTTCCATAAGAATTTCCAACACTTAATACCTTCTTCAACCTATGCAATTCGCCGCCTCCATCATCGCCTCCTCCGTCACCACCACTTCCTTCTCCGCTACTATTCCCACCTCCTCTTATTCCATCTCCACCACCACAACACGTTATCCTCCTCCGCTACCATTACCATTGTCACCGCCCATGTCACCACCACCTCCTCTTTCACTACTATCGTAATCTCCTCCTATTCCTTCTCCATTACTATCAATCTTCTTTTTTTTTCCTCCACCACCATTTCCGTCGCAATTATTATCACCACCTCCTTTATCATCACATATATTTATAGCTACAGAAGAGTCATCTGTTGCAACAGAAGGATTATCTACATAATTTCTTTCAATGACTTAATTTTTTGACAGTAGTTTCTTCAGATTTCTTCAATAATTTTTTAAAAAAGAATCTTCAAATTTTTTAAATCAATACATAGCAGTTTATAAAAATAAGGACCAAAAAGGAAAAAAGAAGAGCCCAATAAAAAATAATGAACATCGATGAAGATGATGTTGGTAATAAAGATGATAAAGAAAAATAAGAAGAAGAAAATGGAGGAAGAAAGAAAAAAAAGCAGAAGAAAAGATGAGGAAAAGAGAAATCGAAAACAAAAAGAAAGTGAGAGAAAAGAAGAATGAAAAGATAATGTGGAATGAGCTGGAAGGCCCTTATACTTCGTTTCGTTTGTTACATAGACCCTTCTACTCAGGACTTTGCCAAGAGAACCCTCGTACCCACTGAAGCGCAACAATTTAAATACTTTTTTTAATCTGGCATCCTATGTGGCAAAACTAGGTCAAGTGCATGTAATATTCTCACTTTAGGAGCATGAAGTACTTCTAAAAAGCCCTTAACGGTCATTTCTGAAGGGACTATAGCATCTATTTTCTTCCCCAAATTACCAAATATCATTACTGCGCTTCTTCTTCTCAAAATTCTTCAATTTCCTTCTCGTCTCTCTCTCTCCAAATTTCTTCTCTTGAAATTTCTTCTTGCAGTCCATATGCATTCAGGCCCGTTGATTTTGTACTTCTTCTTTTTTTATTCGTTAAAGTTTATTATTCTTCATAATGATGGTTCGTTTTTGCTATTGTGGACTTCATGCTGAACTTATAATGTCAAAGAAATCAACGAATCCTGGAAGAATATTTTGGAGCTGTCAAAGATATGGAAATAGTAATGGATGTGAATTTTTTCGATGGACTGACATAGTTGATCGTACATACCAAGCTCATCCTATATATCAAGAACAATGCTACATGAATAAACCATCAACAAATTTTGATAATAGAAGACATGGAAGGCATGGAAGGCAGGGAAGACAATAAAGGCATGAAAGATAGGGGAGATCGAGCATGCATATTGATATTAGTGTTATTATGAAGTTGTCATTTGGTTTCTATGTTTTCTATTTAAGATGGGGTTGTGACAAATTGTTCGTGTGAGTATTCCAATGATAAAACATAATATATTGATAATTATCAGTGTAAGGCTTATATTTATTGTGATCTACCCACAAATAAATAGAAATAACTTGTTTGTCATGGAAAATTAACATAATAGATGAAAATTAAACTAAAATCAAGCTACAAAAAACATAAGTTAATAGTTAAAAAGTATTGTAGACCAAAAAACTATTTAGAATCAACCTAGACAAAATATAAGTCTCTACTGTAAAAAAAAAAAGATGTTTCTTGAGTGCTTGGTGTGAACTGAGTGGTTAGTGTGGCATAAGTTGTTTCGGACTGGGTGTTTGTAGTGGCATGAGTGCTTGTTGAAAAATTGACTCTTTTGCAACTTTTTGCTCATAGTTGTCTTTGAGCAACTGCAACTTCGCCCTTCCACCTTAGTCCATGGAGTTTGTAGCCAAAATCAATATTGGTAGGTGCTGAACTTTTTCATGCAAGATTATGTAACACTCGATCAACAGTTTCAGACTGATAAAAGACAATAAATACTATCGATTAAAAATAATAATACTATAGCTGATACTATCAAATAAAAGACCTTATATGATAATACGTACCCTCTATATCACACTACCATTCGCTCCAAATAGCACACCAAAACCAGATGTTCTTGGCCTTTTATATCCGAAATTTTCCCCCACCTCTTTTAACTGTGTTACTGTTCCTCTTTAAGCCACCAACACCAGTAGTAGATTGTTGACTACTGAATTTACTTGTGGGTTGAGAAATACTTTCAACATTTACAGCATATCCATCTGTAGTTGTTGCATTTCCAACAGTTGCTGAAGTAGTAATGGTCACTTCAATAGTTGCACTAGCAGTTTACTTGTAGAACTGCGGAAGTAGTGTTGTGCATTTCAGTAGTTACATCAGTAGTTCTTGCAAATGAAGTTGTAATTTTAGATCCATTTTTCTGCATACACAATATCCAAAACTGAATTTAAAAACATTAACAAAATAAATTTCATTAATAATGTTAAAGAAGTAAAAGAAAAACTTACAATAATTGGACATCCTTTCTTATATGTCCAAAATTCTTGCACAAAGAATATTTTAGTTTTCTTCCCTTTGTTGTAGCCTATCCAAACTTCTGTTTACTAGGCCCATTCTTATCTTTTATCCTGTTTTTTCTTGATTTTCCTGGCATAGCAGTGATTTCAAGTGATTCAATAACTAATTTTGTACTCTTTGACCACATTTTTATGTTTGTCATAGGTTGCTGAATTTGTTGTAGACTTTCAGATATGTCTCTTCTTGTACCAGTGGTTAACAAAAGACTCAACATTCAAATTTTTGTAATGTATTGCAGTAATTGCATATGCACAAGGAATTCCCTTCAATTACCATGAGCTATAACTACACACCTTCTTTTTTAGATTAACAATATGCTTATATGATGAATCCAAAATCTCATAGCCAGTATCTTCATTGAATTTAACCTCACAAGTGGCTGCATGTTCAACATTTTCTCTAAGAACTTCCATAGCCATAGGTGACATATCAACTATCTTTTTTTTTTCCAGAAAACTCTCTTATTTGAGTCATTCGTTCCATGACTTTGACTCTAATTTCTTCTAATGTAGTAATGATTGATTTGAATCTAGCTGTCAAGATCCAACTATTGAACGTCTCACACATATACTATATCACATTTGCTTATGTTCCTTGAAGAATGCCCTACACATACCTCTTTGTTGTACTTTAACAAAGATTCAATAATATCTTTTCCTAATAGACTCATTTCATCAAGTTTTTCTTGTAAATGAACTTTAAATGGAGCTCTGACAATTTATCAAATTTTCTTCTTTTTTCTTCACCGCTCTATTCCTTCTTCAAATTGGTAAATATGTCTGGCACATAATCTATGCTTAGCATGTGGCAATAAGTCAGTAAGTGCAATGTGAAGATCCTACTAAAAAATAATTGAAAAGGAAGGAGAAAAATTAGTGTAAGATAGCAACTATTATAGCAATTCAATAAGTAGGAGAAATTAATTATAGTGTGTTGTCATACCTTCTACGTATCAGACATAATTGTGAGTCCTTCACCTTCAGTTTATGTCAACTCTATATCATGTTTGATACTTTTAATAAACCAAGACCATGTATCCTTGGATTCTTTATCAACTACTGCCCATGTTACAAGATACATTTGATTATTTCTATCCTTGGAAATGAAAGTCAATAGTTCACCTTTAGAAATACCCTTTAGAAATGCACCATCAAAACCAATTATTCTTCTGCACCCCTCTCTCCATCAATTTTTTAGTGCTTCAAGACAAATACAAATGCCCATAAATACCTTTTTTCAGGAATTGTATTCTTTCCATCAATCTCGGATGGAGCCAAAGATTCACTATTTTTTGGCTTTGGGGTATGATGGAATAAAGCAAAATGGC
>JAABOM020035599.1:0-16984 GCA_011800125.2 Solanum clarkiae
TTTATAAAAGTATTTTCCATAAATATAATAAAAATATATAAAAAGGAATTAAGGGGTAATAGATCTTTAATCAAGCTAACGCATGCATGAATTAATTTTTTATATTATTAATATCATTTCAATCTCTTAATAATACACTCATTAATACCTAATTTTAAGAGGTACTATTTAAGATTATAAAATTTTTGATGAATATGATAAATTTTTCACATGAAATTAAGTTAAAGTTAAGAATGCCTTAATTTATAAATTTTCATTTGAAAAGGAGGAGAATTTAAAAGAAAAAATTAGATAAAATATATTTAATGAGTTAAAATTTATTATTTATCGTTAATTACATAAAATGATTATTCAAATACCTTTTTCTTTTTTAAATTTTGAGTAGCCAACATTTTTTTATAAATATCCAAGAAATTGTGTATAGTCAGAGCTTTTATTTTTATTTAGTAAAGTAAGCATGAATTTACGTGGATACCAAATATAACAAACTTAATCAACTGTACTCTTCCTGAATAAAATATTAAATTAGTAATTTTAGCAGTGATCTTTTCAATGAGAAACATATATTAATGAATTAATAAGTTTTTTGAAGCTCAAGAAAATACCTAAATTTTTAAAAGAAAAAAGGCGAATAGTAAGAATTTCATTTAAATTTGTAATCATTTAAATAAATTTTGAACTGATTGAGATTGAAAATAATTGATCTACTATTATATACGCGGCAAATCATTTCAGATACAATAAATGAAATATTTACGTATCATCTAATTACAAAGCTTTTAATATTCTTTTTCGTCTTTAATCACTTTTTTTTTTTACAGAAAAACAATATAAATAAGATTAAAAACAATAATACAATCATCAGTCAAGTCCTAAATCATGATCTAGGACACAAGAAGTCAGAAAAAGAACCTTATGTTTGTCACATTTCCTTAGCATCATATGGAATGAGGCAAATTTAGAGATCAAAGCAATTAAGAAAAAGCACTAATTAAATTGAACAAAAGACGAAGAAAGTGATCAATCGTAAAAGTATTTTTAAGAAATCTCAAAAGTAAACAATGATTAGCTTAATTTGTATAACTTAAAAAAATTTAAACTCTAATTCAGATACATTATTTTCAATGATTTTTGAATAATCACAGATTTCTAAATGTAGTGTTGTGGTTTCAAATTCGATTTTGAAACTTTCAAAGGAGAAATCGTATCGGAGAGGATGAAAAAAGAGAGAGAATTTGACAAAGGACGTGGAGGGTAGGGTGGGTTGGGAGTTAAAGTTGGCAAAGTAGATCGGGAAGAATTGAAGAGCTTTAGAGATATTTGAATACGATTGGACTTTTAATTGGGATACTTAAACGTAAAAATAATTAATCAATACTAATTTTGAGGTATAAGTGTATCTAATTATATCTTCAATAATATATGACACAAATTATTAAGAATAGTAGTAGATGAAATGTAACACCCAATAAAAAGACGAAAATACCCCTAGAATTGATATTTCGCATAACGTGTCTTCCCTTGCTCCATTTGTAAATCCGAGACCAGTTTGCGATCAGTGCGAAAAATCGAGTCGGAAAATGGTCTCGACTCGACAAAAACTCAAAAAAACGCGAATTATTTTTCTTCAAGAAAGCTCAAAACAGTGGGGTTTCTGCGCCCCTTCCGTGATGCGAAGTGGACGCGGAACCACACTTTGTTGTTTTCCTGAATTTCAATGAAAAGTGAAAATTTACGAAAAAGTGAGAAATAACACTAGTGCGCGACTTTCCGGAGCAGTTTTGTTCTTTTAATGGGGAGGGGCAATTCCAACCTTTCTTACACCCCATATCCTAAACTAGTTCGTTTAAAGTCGTATTTAGTCCCCAAAACGTGATTTTCTTCACTCATTCTTTGAAAACAAGCAAACCCTTTCAAGAACTTACGCTCAAGAATTCAAGAAACGATAGTAGGGCTTAGGGATTTCTCCAATTCTCCAAGAAATTCCTCCCAAGGTATGTAAGGCCACCTTAAACCTATGATTTTGAGTATATTTTCAGAAATATAAGTTAGTTCACTCATGAACTTTTAAGAACTAGTGAGATTAAGTTCCCGTAACTTTTGTGAAAGCATGTTAATTTCCATGGTATACATAGAGTCTTGATGAACACTAAAATTCTAGATTTTTATGTTATGTAATTAAGACATTGTTATCAAGTTATATTCATTTATGAATAAGATATATGATTGTTGAATTTTCTTAAAATCTTGATAATACTTTAAGAAAAGAAAAGATTAGTTGAGTACCTTTAAAGCTAAGTTCAAGAAGTGCATTTTAGAGATTTATTTTCACATATTAGCCAAGAATTTAACATGTTTGAGTTACTGAGGTGATTCTAGTTTTCAGTTAAGTTAAAAAAAAATTATATGAGAAAGCTATATAGTAAGTTGGGCTAAGTCCCCTTCTGATATTATGCATGGATCAGGTATATCATGGCGAATTCTTCAGAAAAAATTGTGTCTTCCACAATGGAATCAAAGAAAGCCAGATTTCAAAAAATTATGGTCATTTAAGTATGAGCTACATAAAGTATTTCGGGAGTAGTATTGAGAACCGATATGGGTGAGAGTAGAATAAATTACTCAAACCCATAAATTATGTAGCCAGCATAGGGTAGGATTGTACTACAGTACCTTCCTCATTAGCTACTGAGATGACCTAGTTTTGGGATGGATCCACTCCCCTAGTTATTCGTCCCCTACCCCGAAAAGTACGGGACGACTCTGGCAGCGTGGGCAAGACGCTCTATCACCACGAAGCTCATAGTGGTGGTTGTCGATTGGAGAAACTCCCCAAGCTAAGAAACTAAATTTTACTTATCAGTTTTCACCATGTTATTTTCAGCATACAAGTCTTATTATTATTGTTACTTCCCTTATATATTATGATTATGTAGTTTGAGATGCATTATGATGTCCCTATTAAATGTTTTGACCATCTTACATACCCTACATTCCACGTACTGATGTCCTCAGGACCTGCATTGTTTTATGATGCAGACGCAGGTGACAGAGTTCCTCAGTAGTCGCTTTGTTGAGAACCTGACAACTATCGGTTATTGGTGAGGCCTCTTCTCATTTCGAGGCTTTTATGTTCATGTTATTTCATTTCAGTATTTGCTTTTGGTTCTGGCTATTTGGGGCCTGTCTCAGTAGCCCTTTCAGACAGTTTAGTAGAGGTTCCATAGACCATGTATTAGTATTTCAGTTTCTAGTTCATTCAGACATTGCTTAAAAGTTTTCGCATTCAACTTATGTAGACAGTTTTAAATCATCTTATTGCTTTTATGGCCTTTTCCATTATTATGAGTCTTCTGCTGAGTAAGTAGCAGGTCAAGTGGTTCACTCGGAGACCAGAAATGGTTTCCGAGTGCCGGCCACGTCCAAGGTATAGGCTCGGGGCATGACAAACTTGGTATCAGAGTACAAAGTTCAAGAGTCCTAGGTAGTCTATGGAACCGTGTCTAGTAGAGTCCGTATTATGGTTGTGAAGTGCGCCACATCTATAATAGAGAGGCTACGGGACATTAGGAAGTGTCATCATTTCTTGTTACTCTTTGTCTCGTGCTTCAGGGTATATCTCTGTGAAGTCCCTTCTAACTTATGCGTTCACGTTGTATTTTTCAGATCATGCCTCATCGCAGAGCAAACAGACTAATAAGGTGCAAAGAACGCCCAGCCAGAAGGAATGCAAACCAACCCGGGCAAATCCCAGAAGAGCCTAGAGGCCCAGCTGTGCCTGTGGAGCAGCCACAACAACCTGACATATCTAACGCTGAGCTTCGCCAGGCCATTCAGACCTTGGCTTAGTTAGTCACCACTCAGGGAGGTCGCCAGGTAGATGATGGGAATGATGGGGCAAATACTGCCAGAGTTAGAGAGTCTTTTAGAATGAACCCACCAGAGTTGACGGGGTCTAATGTGAAGGAGGATCCTGAGAATTTTATTGAGGAGCTTTAGAAGGTGTTTCAGGTGATGCGTATAGCTAATGCTGAGCGGGTTGAGTTGTCTACCTATCAGCTAAGGGGGAAGCTAGACTCTAGTTTGACCAATGGAAAGGCAGTAAGGCAGATGGGGCGCCAACAGTTACTTGGGCAGTGTTTGAGGAGGCCTTTTTGGGACAGTACTTTCCCAGAGAGACGAGGCAGGCTAAGGTAAGAGGATTTCTGAACTTGAAGCAGGAGAATATGAGTGTACGGGAGTACAACCTCAAGTTTACTCAGTTGTCCCGTTACGCTCCAGCTATGGTGACAGACATGCGTACGAGGATAGATCTCTTCGTGTCCGGGCTCTTTCAAATAACTAAGAAGGAGGGCAGGAATGCAATGTTGATCGGGGATATGGATATAGCCCGTTTGGTGACGTATGTGCAGCAGGTAGAGAAGGAGAAAATGCAGGACAGGGAAGAGTTTAGGAGTAAGAGGGCCAAGACATCAGGCCAGGAGTCAAGCAAGAGAGGGACTGAGGTGGAGGTCGCTCATCTTTCTAGCCTAAGACAATCGAACCAACACCTTCATCTGCTGGTGCACCTGTACAGAGGATCAGGAATGAGCAAGGATCATAGCACCGCAGTTTTCTGGGCAGCCAACCATAAGGTAGCGTAGCTCAAGGATCAGACCGCTATCCTACTTGTGGTAAGTGTGGTAGATCTTATCCCGGAGAGTGCCTTTTGGGCACCAACGGTTGTTTCAAGTATGGTCAAGTAGCGCATTTTTTGAAGGATTGTCCTATGGGGAAACAAAATATGAGAGATACTAGATTACAAATAGTCTCTTCAACACTGCAAGGTAAGCCACCTCACAGGGTACTACGGTAGGGACAAGCGGGGGCATAAACCGCTTGTATGCCATGGGCACCAGACAGGAGCAGGAGAACTCACTAGATGTGGTTATGAGTATACTTAAAATCTTTACTTATGATGTCTATGCATTGTTAGACCCAGGAGCCACATTGTCATTTGTCACCCCATATGAAGCTGTGAATTTTGGGGTCAGCGCAGAGTGTCTTCTTGAGCCTTTCTGTGTTTCTACTACTACTAGAGAATCTATAGGGGTTGTCCAGTCTCTGTTTAAGACTATTGTACCTGATTTGGTGGAGTTAGATATGGTAGAGTTTGATGTCATCTTAGGCATGGATTGGCTTCATGCTGAGTATGCCTCCATAGATTGCAGAACCAGAGTAGTCAAGTTTCTGTTTCCTAATGAACCAGTCTTAGAGTGGAGGGGTAGCTTAGTTTTTCCTAAGGGTCAGTTTGTCTCCTATCTCAAAGCCAGAAAGTTAATCTCCAAGGGGTGTATATATCACCTAGTTAAAGTTCAGGATTCTCATGCCGAGGCACCATCTCTTCAGTCTGTTCCCGTTATGAATGAGTTCCCAGAAGTCTTTCCTGAGGACTTTTCTGGAGTCCCTCCTGATAGAGAGAGACTTTAGGATAGATACTCTTCCAAATACTCAGCCCATATCTATTCTCCCATACCATATGGCTCCTTCAGAGCTAAAGGAGTTAAAGTTGTAGCTGAAATATCTTTTAGATAAGGGTTTCATTAGACTAAGCGTCTCACCTTGGGTGCTCTAGTTCTTTTCGTGCGTAAAAAGGAGGGTTCTTTTTGGATGTGCATAGATTACCGTTAGTTGAACAAGGTCACCATTAAGAACAAGTATCCTCTTCCCAGAATTGATGACTTATTCGATCAATTTCAAGGTGCTACCTGTTTTTCCAAGATAGTCTTAGATCTGGGTATCATCAGCTTAAAGTTAGAGAGAAAGACATTCCTAAGACAACTTTCAGAACCCGATATAGCAATTATAAGTTTTTGATCATGTCTTTCGGGCTAACAAATGCACCAGCAGCTTTCATGGATCTTATGAACAGGGTCTTGAGGCCATACCTAGATTTGTTCGTTATTGTGTTCATAGATGACATCCTGATCTACTCCCGTAACAAGGAGGAGCATACAGACAATCTTAGAGTCATCTTTCAGACCCTTATGGATTAACAACTATATGCTAAATTTTCTAAATGCGAGTTCTGGTTGGAGTCTGTAGCATTTCTGGGGCACATTGTGTCTGGTGAGGGTATCCAGGTTGACTCCTAAAATATTGAGGCAATGAAAAATTGGCCAAGACCCACAACTCCCACAGAGGTAAGAAGTTTCTTGGGCTTAAGGGGGTACTACAGACGGTTTGTAGAGGGGTTTTATTCTATTTCATCTCCCTTGACTAAGTTGACTAAAAAAAAGACTAAGTTCGAGTGGTCAGAAGCTTGTGAGAAGAGCTTCCAAGAGTTGAAGACTAGGCTGACTACAACCCCAGTCTTATCCCTACCAGATGGACTTGACGATTTCATGGTTTATTGTGATGCTTCCAAGGTTGGCTTGGGTTGTGTATTAATGCAGAGAGGTAAGGTGATAGCATATACCTCCATACATCTTAAGATTCATGAAAAGAATTGCCTAACTCATGATCTTGAGCTTGCTGTGGTGGTGTTTGCTCTGAAGATCTGGAGACACTATCTTTATGGTGGGCACATCGATATATTCACGGACCATAAGAGTTTGCAGTATGTATTTGGTCAGAAGAAGCTGAATTTGAGACATAGGAGATGGTTGGAGCTGCTGCAAGACTATGATATGAGTATCCTCTATCATCCAGATAAAGCTAATGTAGTTGCTGATGCTTTTAATAGGGTGACCATGGGAAGCACAACGTATGTTGAGGGGGGGGAGAAAGAGTTAGTCTAGGAGGTTCACAGACTAGCCTGTATAGGTGTGCAGATTGAGGATTTTGACGAAGGTGGGGCCATCGTTAGAAATGGGTCAGATTCATCTTTGGTGGTAGAAGTGAAAGAAAAGCAAGACAGAGATCCCACCCTCCTCCAATTGGAGGAAGATGTTCAGAAGCAGAAAGTATTAGTGTTCTCAAAAGGGGGAGATGGTGTCCTAAGATATCAAGGCAGGTTGTGTGTGCCAAATGTTGACGGTCTTAGAGATAGGATCTGAATTGAGGCTCATAATGCCAAATACTCTATCTACCCTAGTTCAACAAAGATATATAGAGATTTGCGAGAAGTCTATTGGTGGGTTGGTATGAAGAAGGGCATTGAAAAGTTTGTGTCTTGATACCCAAGCTGCCAGCAAGTTAAGGTTGAGCCCTAAAGGCCTTGTAGTGTAGCCCTAAACATAGAGATTCCAAAATAGAAATGGGAGATGATTAATATGGACTTTGTAACAGGCTTATCTCGATCCCGTAGACAATACGACTCGATATGGGTCATAGTAGACAGATGACCAAGTCATCTCACTTCCTATCTATCAAGACGACTGATACAACTAAAGATTATGCCAAACTTTACCTTAAGGAGATCGTCAGGCTGCACGGGATCCCTATATCCATTATTTCAGACAGAGGAGCTCAGTTTATAGCACAGTTTGGGAATTCCTTTCAGAAGGGGCTTAGTATAAAGGTGAATTTTAGCACAACTTTCCATCTAGACAGACGGGCAAGCAGAGCGAACTACACGGACCCTGAAGGATATGTTGAGAGCTTGTATGATAGACTTTAAAGGTAATTGGGATGATCATTTACCTTTGATTGAGTTCTCTAATAATAATAGCTTTCATACCAGCATACATATGGCACCATATGAGGCTCTTTATGGGAGAAGGTGTGGATCACCCATAGGATGGTTTGAAGTTGGTAATGCAGGATTGATAGGACCTGATCTAGTCCATCAGGCTATGAAAAAAGTGAAGGTTATCCAGGAGCGGCTCAAGACAGCTCAGAGCAGATAAAAGTCTTACACAAATACTAGAAAAAGAGATTTGGAGTTTGAGATAAGCAATTGAGTGTACTTGAATCTAATGAAGGGTGTTATGAGATTTGGGAAGAATGAGAAGCTCAGCCCACGATATATTGGGCTATATCAGATTCTGAGAAGAGTAGGTACCATTGCTTACGAGTTAGAGTTACCAACCTAGTTAAGTGCTATACATCCGGTGTTTCATATTTTCATGCTTAAGAAGTGCTTGGGAGATCCCTCTCTAGTTGTCCCGGTTGAAAGTGTTGGGATTAAGGACAATGTCTTATCAAGAGATTCTGTTGCAAATATTAGACCGACAAGTTCATAAATTTAGGATCAAAAAGATAGCTTTGGTGAAAGTATTTTGGAGAAACCAATTCATGGAGTAAGCCACATGGGAAGCAGAAGAGGACATGAAAGCCAAGTATCAACACTTGCTCGTTGGCCTAAGTGAGGATCTTGAAGGTAAACTTTTGTAGTTCACCTTTATGTGGGATTTCACTGGGTATGTTGCTGATGTTGTTGTTTTATGTTAGAGAATCATGTGGCTTGAGCTAGCTTTGCTTATATCGTTATCATTCGAGGACGAATGATCCCAAGAGGGAGATATTGTGACACCTAGTGAAAAGATAAAAATACCCGTAGAATTGACCTTGCGCATAACGTGTCTTCCTTTGCTTCTTTTACAAATCCGAGACTGAATTTGCAATCAGCACAAAAAATCGAGTCAGAAAATAAATTTGAAATATGTGAACTATTTTTCTTCAAGAAAGCTCAAAATAGTGGAATTTCTGCGCCCCTTCCGTGATGGGGAGTGGACGCAGAACCACACTTTGTTGTTTTCCCGAATTTCGATGAAAAGTGAAAATTTACGAAAAAGTGAGAAATAACACTAGTGCGCGACTTTCCGGAGCAGTTTTGTTCTTTTAATGGGGAGGGGCAATTCCAACCTTTCTTACACCCCATATCCTAAACTAGTTCGTTTTAAGTCGTATTTAGTCTCTAAAATGTGATTTTCTTCACTCATTCTTTAAAAACAAGCAAATCCTTTCAAGAAATTACGCTCAAGAATTCAAGAAACGATAGTAGGGCTTAGGGATTTCTCCAATTCTCCAAGAAATTCCTCCTAAGGTATGTAAGGTCACCTTAAACCTATGATTTTGAGTATATTTTCAGAAATATAAGTTAGTTCACTCATGAACTTTTAAGAGCTAGTGAGATTAAGTTCCCATAACTTTTATGAAAGCATGTTAATTTCCATGGTATACATAGAGTCTTAATGAACACTAAAATTCTGGATTTCTATGTTATGTAATCAAGACATTGTTATCAAGTTATATTCATTTATGAATAAGATATATGATTGTTGAATTTTCTTGAAAATCTTGATAATACTTCAAGAAAAGAAAAGATTAGTTGAGTACCTTTAAAGCTAAGTTCAAGAAATGCATTTTAGAGATTTATTTTCACATATTAACAAAGAATTTAACATGTTTGAGTCACTGAGGTGATTCTAGTTTTCAGTTAAGTTAAAAAAGTTATATGAGAAAGCTATGTAGTAAGCTAGGCTAAGTCCCCAAGAAAGCCAGATTTCAAAAATTTATGGTCATTTAAGTATGAGCAACATAAAGTATTTTGGGAGTAGTGTTGAGCACCGATATGGGTGAGAGTAGAATAAATTACTCAACCCCATAAATTATGTAGCCGGCATAGGGTGGGATTGTACTACAGTACCTTCCTCATTAGCCATTAAAATGACCTGGTTTTGGGATGGATCCACTCCCCTAGTTATTCGTCCCCTACCCCGGCAAAGTACGGGATGACTCTGGCCACGCGGGCAAGACGTTGTATCACCATGAAGCTCATAGTGGTGGTTATCGGTTAGAGAAACTCACCAAGCTAAGAAATTAAGTTTTACTTATAGTTTTTAGCATGTTATTTTCAACATACAAGTCTTATGATTATTGTTACTTCCCTTATATATTATGATTATGTCTTTTGAGATGCATTATAATGTCCTTATTAAATGTTTTAGCCATCTTACATGCCGTACATTCCACGTACTAACGTCCTTAGGACCTGCATCATTTTATGAAGCAGATGCAGGTGATAGAGTTTTTCAGCAGCCGCTTCATTGAGAACCTGACAATTATCAGTTATTGGTGAGGCCCTTTCTCATTCCGAGGCTCCTATATTCATGTTATTTCATTTCAGTATTTGCTTTTAGTTTTGGCTATTTGGGGCCTGTCTCAGTATTCCTTTCAGACAGTTTAGTAGAGGTTCCATAGGCCACATATTAGTATTTCAATTTCTAGTTCATTCAGACAATGCTTAAAAGTTTTCGTATTCAGCTTATGTAGACAGTTTTAGATCATCTTATTGCTTTTATGGCTTTTTTCACTAATATGAGTCTTCCGCTGAGTGAGTAGCCAGGCCAAGCGGTTCGCTCAGTGACCAGAAATGGTTTCTGAGCACCAGCCACGTCCAGGGTGTAGGCTCGGGGCGTGACATGAAACTATTTGAAAGTATTAATATCATAAATATATACGACGATAATGTATGTCTATTTGGATGACTTTACCTTTTATTAATAGGACATATCAATATAGTATTTTCATAAACGTTTTCGGGTGAATTTTGAAATGAGTCTAGGGGAAGGCCATGCTAAAAACGTTTTGGGGCGTAAATTGAAGACGTAGATCCATAGATCGTAAGTCTTACAATTTGGGGCATAAGCCACAGACGTAAAAACGTAAGTTCTGGACGTAAAAACTGCACTCTAGACACTAATTTTTATTTTTATTACTTTAAAAGTTTTTTTATTTTTATTATTTTAAAAGTACTTTTGTTATACATTAATTTTTTTTAAATTATTGTGGATGTAATGATATTTATACTTTATAATATCATATTTTTAAGTTACAAGATATATTTTTAAAATAAATAAGAAAATAAAGAAATTATCATAAATAAATTTATTTAGATAATCATGTTGTAACACCCCCCGTGAAATGACAAAAATACCCCTAGACTTGACCTTGCGCTAACGTATTTTTCCTTGTTCCGTTTGCAAATCTGACACCGGATTTGCGATCAGTGCAAAAAATTGAGTCGGAAAATGGTCTCGACTCGACAAAAACTCGAAAAACCGCGAATTATTTTTTTTTTTAAATTTCAGAAATAGTGAGGGTCTGTGTCCTTTTCGCGACGTAGAGAGAACCTGGAGTTGCACAATGAGGGTCCGCGTCCTCTCCCCGACAGAGAGAGAATGCGGAGCTACACGTAGTGTTTTCCGAAATTTCGACGAAAAGCTGAAATTTGCGAAAAAGTGAGATCTACACTAGTACACATCGCGCACTAGTGCAAATCGGGGCCCAATTTTCTTTCTTTTAATGGGGAGGGGTAAAATTGATTTTTTTCACACCCCATATCCTAAAATAATTCGTTTTAAAGCCTAAATAAGTCCTAAAAAATATTTTTTTCACTTTTATTCGCTCGTTCAAACCCTCCCAGTAGCTTCCAAGCGTAAAGAAACACCAAGATTTCTCCACAAATTTTCAAGAATTCCTTCCAAGGTATGTAAGGCCACTCTAAATTCATTAATTTAGAAAAGTATGACTTAGTTTTCATTCCGAAAGTCCCAAGTCTTAGTTTAGAGTATTTCATGAAAACCTTATAAAATTTAGTAGATTTTTCTACGTATGCATAAATTCTTGATTGAATGATGTTGATTCATGATTCTTTAACTATTATTAAAGTATTGATTTCAAGAGGCCGAGTTGTGCCTGTGGAGCAGCCACAATAGGCAGATATTTCTAACGCTGAGCTTTGTCAGGCCATTCAGACTTTGGCTTAGGCAGTCACTAATCAAGGAGGTCGCCTGGGAGATGGCAGGAATGATGGGCTAGATACTGCCAGAGTTCGTGAGTTCTTGAGGATGAACCTACCAGTGTTCACGGGGTCTAATGTGAAAGAGGATCCTGAGAACTTCATTGAGGAGCTTTAGAAGGTGTTTCAGGTGATGCAGATACTAATATTGAGCGGTTGAGTTGGCTGCCTACCAACTCAAGGGGGAAGCTAGACTCTGGTTTGACCAGTGGAAAGGGAGTAAGGCAGAAGGGGCGCCAGCAATTACTTGGGCAGTGTTTGAGGAGGCCATTCTAGGATAGTACTTCCCCAGAGAGATGAGGCAGGCTAAGGTAAGAGAGTTTCTGAACTTGAAGCAGGAGAATATGAGTATAAAGGAGTACAACCTCAAGTTTACTCAGCTGTCCTGTTACGCTCCAACTATGGTGACAGATATGAGGACTAGGATGGATCTCTTCATGCTTGGGCTTTCTCGAATGACTAAGAGAGAGGGCAGGAATATGATGTTGATTGGAGATATGGATATAGCATGGTTGATGACGTATGTGCAGCAGGTGGAGGAGGAGAAGATGCAGGATAGGGAGGATTTCAGGAGGAAGAGGGCCAAGACATCAGGCCAGGAGTCAGGCAAGAGAGGGATTGAAGGTGGAGGTCATTCATCCTTCCATCGTAAGACAGCCGGACCAGCACGTTCATCCGCCAGTGTACCTGCACCAAGAGTCAGAAATGAGCAGGGATCACACCACCGCAGATTCCCGGGCAGCCAGTCACAGGGTAGCATAGCTCCATCAAACCGTTATCCTACTTGTGGTAAGTGTGGTAAGTCTCACCCAAGAGAGTGCCTTCTGGGCACGAATGGTTATTTCAAATGTGGTTAGGTGGGACATTTCTTGAAGGATTGTCCTCTGAGGAAGCAGAATATGAGAGACACCAGGTCACAGACAGTCTCTTCGGCACCACAGGGTAAGCCACCTCACAAAGGTACTTCAACAGGGACAAGCGGGGGCACAAACAACTTGTATGCCATGGGCACCAGGCGGGAGTAGGAGAACTCGCCAGATGTCGTTATGGGTATGCCCAAAATCTTTATTCATGATGTCTGCGCATTATTAGACCTAGGAGCCACATTGTCTTTTGTAACCCCATATGTAGCTGTGAAGTTCAGGATCAACCCAGAATGTCTTCTTGAGCCTCTCTGTTTCTACTCCTACTGAAGAGTCGATTTTAGCCCAAAGGATCTATAGGGGTTGTCCAGTTTCAGTTTGTCATAAGAATATTGTAGCTGATTTGGTGGAATTAGATATGGTAGAGTTTGATGTCATCCTAGGCATGGATTGGCTTCATGATGGTTATGCCTCCGTAGATTACAGAACCAGAGTAGTCAAGTTTCAATTTCCTAACCAACCATTCTTAGAGTGGAGGGGTAGCTCAGTTTTCTTTAGAGGCCAGTTTGTTTCATATCTCAAAGCTAGAAAGTTAATCTCCAAGGAGTGATATATTTCTTAGTCAGAGTTCAGGATTCTCGTGTCGAGGCACCATCTCTTCAGTCTGTTCCAGTTGTGAATGAGTTCCCAGAAGTCTTTCCCGAGGATCTTCCTGGAGTCCCTTCTGATAGGGAGATAGACTTTGGGATAGACACTCTTCCAGATACTCAACCCGTATCTATTCCTCCATACTGAATGGCTCCTACGGAGCTAAAAGAGTTAAAGTTGCAGCTGAAAGATCTCTTAGATAAGGATTTCATTAGACCAAGCGTCTTACCTTGGGGTGTTTCAGTTCTTTTCATGCGTAAAAAGGACGGTTCTCTTTGGATGTGCATAGATTACCATCAGCTGAACAAGATCACCATTAAGAACAAGTATCCTCTTCCCAGAATTGATGACTTATTCGACCAACTTCAAGGTGCTACCTATTTTTCCAAGATAGGTCTTAGATATGGGTATCATCAGCTTAAAGTTAGGGAGAAAGACATTCCTAAGACAGTTTTCAGAACTCGATATGGTCATTATGAGTTTTTAGTCGTGTTCTTCAGCCTAACAAATGCACCAACAGCTTTCATGGACCTTATGAACAGGGTATTGAGGCCGTACCTAGATATGTTTGTTATCGTATTTATAGATGAAAGTCTAATTTACTCCTGTAGTAGGTAGGAGTATGCAAACCATTTTAGAGTTATCCTTCAGACCCTTAAGGATCAGTAACTATATGTCAAGTTTTCTAAGTGTGAGTTCTGATTAGAGTATGTGGCATTTCTAGGGTACATTGTGTTTGGTGCGGGTATTCAGGTTGATTCCCAAAAGATTAAAGCAGTGAAGAATTGGCCAAGACCCATAACTCCCACAGAGATAGGAGTTTCTTGGTCTTGGCAGGATACTATAGATGGTTTATAGAGGGGTTTTCTTCTATCTCAGCTCCCTTGACTAAGCTGACTCTGAAGAAGACTAAGTTTGAATGGTCAGAAGCTTGTGAGAAGAGTTTCCAAGAGTTAATGCTAGGCTAACTACAGCCCTAGTCTTATCCCTACCAGATGGAGTTGATGATTTTGTGGTATATTGTGATACTTCCAGAGTTGTCCTAGGATGTGTATTAATGCAGAGAGGCAAGGTGATAACATATGCCTCCAGACAGCTCAAGATTCATGAAAAGAATTACCCAACTCATGATCTTGAACTTGTTGTGGTGGTGTTTGCTCTGAAGATCTGGAGACACTATCTTTATGGTGGGCACGTGGATGTATTCACGGACCACAAGAGTTTACAGTATGTGTTTGGTCAGAAGGAGATGAATTTAAGACAGAGGAGATGGTTGGAGCTGTTGAAAGACTATGATATGAGTATCCTCTATCATCCAGGTAAAGCTAATGTAGTTGCGGATGCTCTTAGCAGGGTGAATATAGGGAGCACAACCTATATTGAGGCTGAAGAGAAAAAGTTAGCTAAGGAGGTCCACAGACTAGCCCGTTTGGGGGTTCAGATTGAAGATTCTGACGAAGGCGGGGCCATTGTCAGAAATGGGTCAGAGTCCTCTTTGGTGGTAGAAGTGAAAGAAAAACAAGACAAGGATCCCATTCTTCTCTAATTGAAAGAAGATGTTCAGAAGCAGAAAGTATTACTGTTCTCAAAAGGTGGAGATGGTGTCCTGAGATACCAAAACAGGTTATGTGTGCCAAACGTTGATGGTCTTAGAGATAGGATCTTGGCTGCTGAGGCTCATAATATCAGATACTCTATCCACCCTGGTGCAACAAAGATGTATAGAGACTTGTGGGAAGTCTATTGGTGGGTTGGTATAAAGAAGGACATTGCGGAGTTTATATCTAGATTCCCAAACTGCCAGCAAGTTAAGGTTGAGCACCAAAGGCCTTGTGGTGTAGCCCAGAACATAGAGATTCTAGAATGGAAATGGGAGATGATTAATATGGACTTCGTGACAGGATTACCTCGATCCCGTAGAAAGCATGATTCGATATGAGTCATAGTAGACAGAATGAATAAGTCAGCTTATTTCCTATATGTCAAGACGACTGATACAGTAAGGATTATGCTAAACTATATCTTAAGGAGATTGTTAGATTGCATAGGGTCCCTATATCCATCATTTCAGATAGAAGAGCTCAGTTTACAACACAGTTTTAGAAGTCCTTTCAGAAGGGGCTTGGTACGAAGGTGAATCTTAGCACAACCTTCCATCCACAGACAGACGAGCAAGCAGAGCGAACTATACAGACCTTGGAAGACATGCTGAGAGCTTGTGTGATAAACTTTAAAGGTAATTGGGATGATCATTTACCTTTGATTGAGTTCTCTTATAATAATAGTTTTCAGGCCAGTATACAAATGACACTATATGAAGCTTTTAAGAAAGAAGGTGTAGATCACCCATAGGGTGGTTTGAAGTTGGTGAGGCATGATTGATAGGACCTGATCTAGTCCACCAGGCTATAGAAAAGTAAAAGTTATTCAGGACAGGCTTAAGACAACTTAGAGTAGACAAAAGTCTTACACAAATGTTAGAAGAAGAGACTTGGAGTTTGAGGTAAATGATTGGGTATACTTGAAGGTATCTCCAATGAAGGGAGTTATGAGATTCGGGAAGAAAGAAAAGCTCAGCCTATGATATATTGGGCCTTACCAGATTCTGGAAAGAGTGGGCAGTGTTGCTTATGAACTAGAGCTACCAGTGGATTTGAGTTCTATACACCCAGTATTTCATATCTACATGCTTAAGAAGTGCGTAGGAGATCCCTCTTTAGTTATTTCGGTTGAAAGTGTTGGGATTAAGGAAAACTTGTCTTATGAAGAGATTCCAGTGCAGATATTAGACCGGCAATTTCATAAATTGAGGACTAAGCAGATTGCTTTGATGAAGGTTCTATTGAGGTACCAATTCATGGAAGAAGCCACATGGGAAGCAGAAGCAGACATGAAGGCCAAGTATTCACACTTGTTCGTTGGCCTAAATGAGGATCTTGAAGGTAACTTTCATATTTCACCTTGAATAATTATGTTGGTTAAGTTCGAGAATCATGTGTTTTGAGCTAATTTGTACGTATCGTTATTATTCGAGGACAAATGATCCCAAGGGGGAGATATTGTAACACCTCCGTGAAATGACGAAAATACCCCTAGAATTGGCCTTGCGCGTAACATATATTTCTTTGCTCCCTTTGTAAATTCGAGACCAAATTTGTGATCAGTGCAAAAAATCGAGTCAGAAAGTGGTCTCGACTCGACAAAAACTTGAAAAAACGCGAATTATTTTTCCAAAAAAATTTCAAAAACAGTGAGGGTTTGCATCCTCTCCGCGCCATAGAGAGAACGGAGAGCTATACTTAGTGTTTTACAAAATTTCTATGAAAAGCTTAAATTTGCGAAAAAGTGAGATTTTACACTAGTGCGCGTCGCACACTAATGCAAATCAGGGCTAGTTTTCCTTCTTTAGTGGGGAGGGGTAAAGTCAACTTTTTTCACACCCCATATCCTAAATTGATCCATTTTAAAGCCTAAATAAGTCTTAAAAATGTTTTTTCACTTTCATTCGCTCGTTCAAACTTTCCCAGTAACATCCAAGCGTAAAGAAATACCAAGATTTCTCCTTAAATTTTCAAGAATTCCTTCCAAGGTATGTAAGGCCATTTGAAATTCATTATTTTAAAATATTTTAGAAAAGTATGACTTAGTTTTCATTCCGAAAGTCTCAATTTTTGATTTAGAGTAATTTCATGAAAACCTTATAAAGTTTAGTAGATTTCCCTACGTATGCATAGATTCTTGATTGAAT
>JAABOM020035610.1:0-16982 GCA_011800125.2 Solanum clarkiae
TATATGAATATAATCAATTTATATGTTTTCATATGTGCATGTATTTGTATGTTTGTGTGTGAATATCCATATGCAGTATGCACTTTTGTTGGTTTGATTTATGGTTATATGAAGGTTCTAATAACTAAAACTAAAAGGAGCGTTAGAGTAACTGGTAAAGTTGTTGTCGTGTGACTAGAAGGTCACGGGTTCAAACCTTGGTAACATCATATGGAAGAAATTCAAGGTAAGGCTACCGTATAATAGATCCTTGTGGTCGGACCCTTCCCTGGAAGTACACCGGGTTTGCTCTTTTTTTTAATAACTAGAATATCAATTAGTGAAGGAAAAATTAATCATCGTTAAAGCTGTTTTAACGACTAGATTAAATTCGATCATTAACTTTTAAGGACCGAATTAAATTCGGTCATTAACTTTTAATGACGGAGCTACTAACGACCGGTGACGACGGAAATTTTACCGGTTGTTATTGACTAATAACGACCAAATTTAAACTTTTAGCGACCAAATTTCCCCTTGTTAAATACTTATTTTCTTGTAGTTCTGATTCAACATCATCAACAACCTCAATAACAAAAACCACTCTTACATCACTGTCTTTCCTTGCTTGTTGACATATGTTGAGCACGACCTTATCTTCCTAAATCTGAAATTGAGTTGGCCCTTCTCCATATCCACCAAGGTGCATCCAGTGGCTATGAAAGGCCTTCCAAAGATGATAGGGACTTCAGAATTGACCTCACAATCAAGGATCACAAAATCTGTAGAGAAAATAAACTTTTCAACTTTTACCAACACATCATATAATATCCCTACAGGTTTCTTTACCATGCGATCTGCTATCAATAACCACATTCTAGTTCGGATAGGGGCCCCCAATCCAAGCTTCTTGTAGACTACAAGGGGCATTAGATTAATGCTAGCACCTAGATCACATAGTGCCTTTGCGAACTCCACATCGCTAATGGTGCAGGATATGGTCAAAGTACCTGGATCTTCTCGCTTCTGAACTAAGGACCTCGTAGTGATAACACTACAATGTTGAGGCTCTTGGGAGAGAACCTGACTCACAGTGTACTTTTTGGTGAACAAGTCCCTCATGTACTTAGCATACCCTGGAATCTTCTCCAATGCCTCGATGAGAAGGATGTTGATGGAGAGTTGCTTCAACATGGAGAAAAAGTGCTTTAATTTGCCTTCCTCCTCCTTCTTCTTGATTCTTTAGGATAAGGAGAAGGAGGCCTAGAAATGGGCTTCAACCTCTTTGGCACATCAGCAGCTTCACTCACCCCATGCTTGCCATGATCATCTCCTTTATCCGCATCTTTGGCTACAACAGCCTCCTCTAGAACATCTTCTACATCAATCGACATGGGAGGATCAATAGTTCTCTTGCCACTGTAAGTAGTAACCACCATATACTGGCCTTCATTTTTAGGATTTTGAACCATATTGCTAGGCAATGTACCCCTCTAATATGGATTAAGTAGAGTTGACACTTGACCAAACTATTGCTTCAATTGTTTGATAGCCACAGAGTGGGACTCTATTTTCTGATTAATACTTGAAATCTCTAATTTCATGCCCCTTAGAGTATCATTCTGTGTCTCATCCTTCTTTAACAAGTGATCAAATATCTCCTCAATTCAAGAACGGCTTGGACCTGCATTGTGGTTGTGTGGTAGCACATAAGGACCATTCCTGAAGCCTTCTCTGTAACCCCAATCTGTATCTGGACCCCTATTACTATCATAATAACCATTGTGGTTGTCCCTATAAGATCCATCTCTACCAAAGTTCTGACCGTAGTTTCCTTGACCTTGGTGCTAATAGTCCTGATTGGACCCTTGGGCATTGGTCTGGAAATCCCCTGTCTGATCAGCAACAAAATATGCATCCTCATCATAGCAAGGCTCCTCGTACATGGGTGCATGTGGAAGTTGATGAACTACATTCACTCTCTCTTAGCTCTACTTCATCATCACCTCCATACCTGTGCGAATCCAAGCAAGCTGTTGCATGATTTCTTCATTGATTCTGGCTTTCTCTAGACCCACACTAACAACACATGGACTCTTTGTAGAAGCTCTATCCCACTGCCCCTATGTAAGATTTGTCTTGAATACTCTTTCCATTTGATCTGCGATCCTTTCAAATGGCTGATCTAGAAACATGCCCCCATGATAGTGTTAGCATAGCCCTGAAGCACAAGCCTGAATGGTCTCATCAAGGGCATAGCAGAAGATCTCCACCAATGAATCATCAACTATCTTATGGTCAGGGATGCTCCTTAAACATTTTGTGAACCGCTCCCAAGTAGTGTTTATCGAATCACTAGAAAGTTGCTCGAAGATGTTAATCTGGTCCTTCTACTTGAGCTTCTTCGATCTAGGGAAGTGCCTCTTCAAAAACGCCTTCTGCAAGTCTTCCCAACTGGTGAATGAACTCTGTGGAAGCTTAAGTATCCATAATGTAGCATTGCTTGTGAGAGACGATGGAAAGACATGAAGTCCCACAATATACATAGATAGATTTTGTGTTCCCATCATGCTCTTACAGATGAATACCACAATATGTAGGTGGCTATGAGGATCCTCCGATGGTAAGCCTGCAAATAGCCCACGGTTTTGCAGCTTCTGAAGTAGCCCACTTGAGACTATGAGCTTTGTGTCTGCTGGTAGTGGTGGCAACACAATAGCTCTAGTCACCTCCATAACCATAGGATTCAACCTATACTAATTCCACTATAAGCATTAGTGTTGAACTCTTAAGGAAATGGAGCAATGCCCTCCATAGGAGGTGGGTTCTCATTCCCATCATTATCATTGTTGTTCCTATTTAGAGCTGCATTGGCCGCATTATTGGCATTGTCTTGGGCCATTCTTCTCAATGTTCTTTGGATCTCTGAATTAAATAGATTTAAGGGATTGCCTTGACTCTGTGTGTTAGCTGTACACTACACTTACACCCTGAAGAGAAACAAAAACAACAAACAAAAGTAAAGTAAGGGAACTGACAATTAACACTCGAATTACTAATGAATCGACTGAGTCTAGCCGTATTCCCTGAAAATGGTGCCAAAATCTTCATGTCTCCTAATTTACACCTCCTTTTTAGAGGTTAAATTAGTCATATAACCTAGCCAAGGTTAGGGTTGAACCTACAGGGAATACGTAGACTCAAGCAAATTCACTAATTTGTAATCAGAATAGTTAACAAACTTATTTCTCCGGGGGACGGGGGTTTGCAATAATCAATAAGAAAATAAAACTAAACTAGTTATCACAAGAGAAAAGTCAATATGGAGAGAAAATCGGGTATTGTGTTCCCCATGATTCCCCAACTCAGTATCACCGGATAGCGTAATTCTTTTCTAGTGTATAGCATGTAGGATGGTAATTTATCTTCACTAAGACCTTGGGTCAAGAGTGAGAGGTGAATTTCACTATGCGATTTGGCCCATCTCTATAGTGTGCATTACTAACCATTACCTATTAGTCCCAATACAACCTCCCATTGGACCAGTTTGGTTGAATAGATGAGAACACATCAATCGAATCATGTTAAATCATCTCATTTCCTATTCATTACTACCTTGGTCTAATCAATAACATGAAGCAAGTTTTAATGTTGTCCACCACCAGAAAACATGCCAAACGAAGAGAGTTAATTAATACATACATATACATCTTCCAAGAATTGTGAATTATCCGATTTTACATTGTTACTTCTTCATGGTTCCCACAACCCTGGTTGTGGATTTAGATACTCATGCTATGTGTAGATGGAGAGATTATGAATTGAGAAGACATAATTAAACACTTACACAATAGAATTAAGAACAAGCAATTCAACTGTTCTAAAAGACTCTTCAATATGATTTCTCTCTCTAAATATTGAGTCCTCTGAGTACTAGGTGAAAACTTATGAAAAATAACATAAAAAACCTATTTATAATAATTAAAATTCAAGTCCTAAACAAAATAGGAGAACTGGTTGGCATACCATACAAAAGATACTTTACGACTCATATTGACTTCAACGATCCGTAATCAGGGTCTCGTACTCAGCTGCTGGAATTTTGGACTTCACTTCTATGACACCCTTCTACAACTCGTAAAGTGATTTACGACCCGTAATGGGGGTCTCGTCTGATGACTTTCTTGAAAGTCCATTTCTTTGATCCTCAAGGCACTAAGCCACATCTATGACTCATAAACTCCTCTATGACTCATCTGCATATTCATAGAATCAACTTTAGAAAACAACCTCTCACTGAAAATCTTCACGAAACCTCCCTACGGCCCGTAGAATGGTCTACGACCTGTAGGTTGTCTCGTAAAATAACAAAAAATAGCAACTTCTATAATTTTTCACAAAATCATGGCCAACCTTTAATCCTGCAAATCTAAATACAAAAACATATAAAACCAATATCGCCTCGAGAACACACCAAATTCCAAATTTTAAGCATCAAAAGTGTTGTATTTTGGCAGCTCATAAATTTGCCAACATGATTTAACCATGTAGGAATAGGTACTCCACTAATTTGGGGCTAGTATTCAGTGCTCAAGACTAGCTATACTATTGTGGTGACCCCTTAAATTGAGACTCTTCCACCCTTTCCTTCTAGCTTGTTTTTGGTTTGAGATTAAGACAATGTTTTGTAGCCCTGCTAAGATACTTATTTTAGTATTGTGTTGTCTAGACTTCTTTCTATTGATGGAGACTATTGGTTATCGATGCCATCGACTTATGATGTGGTTGTTACGCATATGGACAAAGTAATGATCTAGTTATTTTTCACTATTTTAATGTTGTTTTATGGCCAAAATCCCATAGCCCCTTTCCCTTAAGTTTTCTTTTCGCATTATGTTTTGTCTATTGCCTATGAATACTTGAGATGCTTAGATGACTTGGGTGAGGTGTCTTTAGGAATTTCATTCATCGTGTGACAACTAGGCCTCTAGGTCGGGTCGTTATATCATACTTCATTAAAATTATACTTTCACAATTCACAAATAGTCATCATAATTTTTATGAAAACATTATGTCATAAGAATAATCCATCTACTTTGCTTTTAATCATAGCGTGGGTAACACTACTACCTTAACATCATAATAAACATTTGGATTTTCATCACTCACTTTGTCAAAGCATCATCATGGCTTTCATAACATCATCATCGTCATAAAATATGCTTTTACATACTTGACAGTATAATAATGAAATTCCACAACTTCATTATAAGAGACTCAGGCTAAGTGTGAATCTCTAAACAATTGAGTGAAAAATATGCAATTAAATAGGATTCATAGAGAAAACATGTAATTAAATTAAATTGGGTCATATACAACGGAACCCACATCAAGTCATTAAGTCCTAATCATGCATGCTTTGAAACCACATATTTTTGCTTGAAAATCATATACATCATGAAATTTATCATATTTCATGTATAATTAGTCATAATCATCATATAAGAATCATAATCTATGTATTAGGAATCATAACTTCAAAGCCCGTAGGAAATCACCATGAAATTTTGATAAAAATAGGGTTTTGGATTAGGTTTCATGGATGAATCTAATCCACGAATTAAGCTCTACATACCTCAAGTGAGAATCCTTAAGAACTGAGGAGAAAATATAAAAATCCTTAGTCAAATTTTCAAGTTTTAGCTCCAATCAAGCCTTTGATTTAGAGAGAGAAATATTGAGGACCTTTGAGAGAAATCTGAGAATTAAAGGCTTTGAATTAATTAAGAATAAGACTTATAGAGGTTAGGTCAGTTAAGTTAGTTAGGGTAGCTAAATGATATAAATTATGACTTAGACAGATTGCAAATGTCAAAAACACCTTTCATTAAAAACTGTTAGAACTGTCCACGAAAACCTTCTTACGAGCTGTGAATCTACATAAGGTCCGTACATCAATCTGTAGAACTTTGTGTCACAAAATTTAAGTTTCTGAAATTTGTAGCTTTTATCCTATGAATATGAAAATTGACCCTTTGTTCCACTTATGAGCCATAAATCCTTCCGTACAAGTGTTCTAGACTTAGAATAATTTATGTTCGTCAGGGCCTCTTCCTATGAGACCTATTGATAGGTCATGGTTACTTACACTATCCGTCCGGTAACACGTAAGTCACCTTTCCGAAATCTTTCAGGTTTCCATTTTCACTAGGCGAATTCCATGAACCTACCTATGACACGTGGTTCCTTCTATGGGTCGTAGACTAGCTCATAAAATCAAACCATCAGCAAAATTCTTATCCTTCAGTTTTCTAGGCCTAAAAACATGAGGGATGTTACAATCGGCTCCTATGTTGACATTGCCCGAAGGTCCAGATGGTTTTGTTGTGTATTGTGATGCCTTATGTATAATCTTGGGATATGTGTTGATACAACATATAAAATTCATTACTTATGCTTCAAGGCAATTTAAAGGGCATGAAAAGAATTATCTGTCACATGATCTTGAGTTGTTGGCCATTGTGTTTATATTGAAAATTTTGTGACATTATCTCTATTGGGCACATGTTGATATATTTACTTACAACAAAGTTTGCAACATGTGTTTAACCAAAGGGAGTATGATATGAGTGTGATGTATCACCCAACTAGGGTAATGTTGTGGTTGATGCATTGACTAGAGTGTCCATAGGCAACATGCGCATGTTGAAAATGGAAAGAAGGAGTTGGTCAAAGAATTCCATGGTGTGGCATGTTTGGGTGTGAGGTTAGATAGCTTGAGCCATGGTGGTATGTTGGTGCCTAATAGGGACAAATCATCTTTAAAAGAGAAAGTTAAAGTAAAATAAGACATGGACCTTACTTTGGTTGAGTTGAAGAATTTGGTGGTTAATAAGAAGGTAGAAGCCTTCTCATAAAGGAGAGATGGAGTGTGATGTTACCAAGGGTGATTGTATGTACCCGATAGGCCTAAGGGAAAAGATATGATGAAGCTCATAGTTTCAAGTATTATATTCATCTGGGATCCACTAAGATGTATAGAGATTTGAGAGAAGTGCATTAGTGGAATGGCATAAAGAAGGACATCACAAGGTGTGTGATGGGATGTGAAAATAGTCAACAAGTGAAAATCAAACATCAAAGACCTGGTGGTTTGACTCAAGAAATCAAGATACTAATTTGGAAATGGGAAGAATTGAATATGGATTTCATTACGAGTTTACCAAAGACCAGAAAGCAACTTGACTCAATATTGGTGGTTGTTGATAGAATGACAAAAACAACCCACTTTTTGCCGATAAAAACTTCTTATGGTGTCGAAGAATATGCTAAGATTTACATCCAAGAAATGGTGAGGCTTCACGGAGTACCATTGTCCATTATATCGGACAGAGATGCTCAATTTACTTCTCATTTTTGGAAGTCATTCCTAAAAGACCTTGGTACGAAGGTGAAGCTAGGTATAGCATTTCATCCTCAAATGTATGGACAAGTCGAAAGAATAATACAAATGTTTGAGGATATGTTGAGGGCTTGTGTGCTTGATTTCAAAGAAAGTTGGGACGTTCACTTACCTCTTATTGAATTTTCTTGTACCAATGTTTTTCACTAGTATTGAAATGGTGTCCTTCAAAGCATTGTATGGTAGAAGTTTTAGATCACCAGTGGGATGCTTTGTAGTTAGAGAAATGTCCTTGATTGGACTAGAGTTGATACTTGAGGCTATGGATGTAATGACCCCAAAAAGTTCCCGAAAAATATACCTCGGAAGTGCCCAAAATCGTAATTTTCATATATCTAAAAATTTGTTTGTTATTTTGAAAATTTGTCTTCATATTCTTATTCAGGGGGTCAAGTTGAGTGGGAAATGGGTCTAACCTGAATTTTAGAGCAACCGTACCAAAATTCAAAAGTCACAAAAAATGAAATTTAGGAGGATCAAATTTGAAGGGGCATATCTCTTAGCACACAAAGACCTGGGTGGCCCATGACCTATCAATTTATAGTTCTTTGAATTAGCTTTCCAATGCACTTGGTTTTACCTCATTCAGAGTTCAAATGAAGAATTTATGCCCGTTTTCATAGAACTTGTTTGTGTAGAAATGCAGATTTCCAATGAGTAATCCGCGACGCGGACCAGTATTATTTTGGTCCTTTTTTTTTAATTTCGGTCCAAGACTTTCAAATCTTGGGACCAAGGGTTCCGATACATGTTTTTACCTATACTTAGCATTATTTCACCCTCATATCATCCTTAACATTCCCCAATGTCCTCTCAAACACTTAGACTCATATTTCACCCTAAATTCAAGTCCCAAACTCAAGACCAATCTTAAGGATTTCATCAAGGATCTCATTCAAGCTTCAAGTCTCCATTTCTGATCTTTTTCAAGGGTTCTCCAAAGTCAAGGTATGTGGTGTTGAATCATTGGGTCCTTCTACCCATGGTGCCTAAGCCTCCTGTTTACTAATATTGCATGATTTAAAGTTGATTTTATATGTAGTTCTTGTATATTAAGAAATTTATTACACAGTGATTTTAGTTCCTGAAAGTATGGTTATTTTAGCATGTTTTGAGCTCTAAATCTTGGATTTATTGTTGGATTTGATGAGAGGTTTTGATGTGAATGTCTTGGGGTGTTGCAAGGTGTTGATTGAAGGTTTTACTATAGATTTTCTTGCATGATTTCATCTCTAAATTGCATGGTCCTTTACCCCCATTACACCCCCAAGTGTTTGACAAAATGTCCGGCTAGGGTTTCTTGTGGAATTGAAGGTCCAAAGCATGAGATATGATATAAATGACTATATGATGATGAAATGAGCTTATGTACATGATAAATTCTATATGAAGTGTTGTGTTGGACCATTCCCGATCCGAGAGCCTAGTTGAGGGGTTAATATCTCAACCACTAGGGTGTGTGTGCTATCATCACTAACCTTGGGGGTTAATATCTCAACCACCAGGGTGATGGGTGTTATCATCACTAACCTAGATAAGGGGTTAATATCTCAACCACTAGGGTGACGGGTGCTATCATCACTAACCTAGTTGAGGGGTTAATATCTCATCCACTAGGGTAATGGGTGCTATCATCACTAACCTTGATGAGGGATTAATACCTCACACACTAGGGTGATGAGTGCTATCATCGCTAACCTTGATGAGGGTTATACCTCACACACTAAGGTGATGGGTGCTATCATCACTAACCTTAATAAGGGGTTTATACCTCACAGACTAGGGTGATAGGTGCTATCATGACTAACCTACCAAGGGGTTTATACTTTGGAAATCTAGCTTGGTCTATTCTACACATATGATATCATATATGAGCATGAGTTATCTAAGCATGTTTTACTTATGCATTGAACATACATGCCATTTTGGTATACTATGCCTATTGTCTATTGCATGGATTTTGATTATGATGCCTATCTATTGTTTTATTGCATTCCACATACTTAGTACATTCAAATGTACTAACCCATACTCTATGCTTACATAATGTTACCATGTAGGAATCAGAGCACCTATTGATTCTTCTTGTGGCTAGACAGATTTTTCAAGTTAGCCTTTGCTGAGTCCTCCATTCTGGGGACAATGACTATTCTCTTATACTATGTTCTAGGACTATCTTTCTTTTATGTATGTATTAACTATAAGGGTAAGCCCGGTTGATTATCCAACACCCGCTCGTATCTATGTAGTAGAGGTGTTGTTGGACATGTTATGTATTATGCTTAATCTTTGACTCACTTATGATATCCAAGCTATTTAGATATAAGTCTCTCTCTTCCTTAGTCCCAATTCCCCCATATTTATATTTCTTACGCTATTTTACATTGCTTCTGCAACCAAGGATGTGTAATGATATGATATGAGGCATGTTTGGGGTTCCTTCGTATTCCCTATTCGCCGATCACATCTAAGCCCTAGACTTGGGTCGTGACAATGGAGAAGGTGAAGGTTACATAGGAAGGGTTGAAGGATGTCCAAATTCGTTAAAAGTCATATGTCGATGTTAGGAGAAGAGAACTAGAGTTTGATGAAGGTGATTGGGTGTATTTAAAAGTTTCACCAATGAAATGAGTGACATGTTTTAGTAAAAAGGGAAAATTAAGTCCTAGATATGTGGGACCTTATGAGATAGTAAGAAAAGTTCGGAAAGTAGCCTATAGACTAGATTTGCATATTGAATTAGTTATGGTTCATCTAGTGTTTCATATATCTATGCTTAGGAAATGCTTGAGTGATCCTAATTCTATTGTTTTGTTCCATTAAAAGATGTATCTACTGAGGATGATTTGACTTATGGGAAGTACCGGTTGATAATTTGGACTGGCAAGTGAAGATATTTAGAAATAAAGAGGTTGCATTCGTCAAAGTGTTACGAAGAAACCAAAAAGTTGAAGTGCTACCTGGGTGGCTAAAGCAGACATGATGAAAAGATACCCTTACCTCTTTCCTTCTATTAAAGCCTAAGGTACTGAATATGATCTATTCCTCTGAAGTCCTCATGAATACGTGTCTCTTGTTAAGTTGCATGCATGCATGATTATGAAATTGTCTCTATTTAAGCATATTTCTATCTCATTTGAGGATGAATATCTCAAGGGGAAGATATTGTAACACCCCTCATATTTACAAGCTTGGAAAATGAAATATATGGATTTTGATCTTGGTTTGGTCCAACGCGCTAGTCAATGGCTCGTGGAAGTAACTAAGAATTGTAGTTAGGTTCATGGATTGAGTCCAGTGAAAACAAAAAATTGAGAAATTTTGAAAGTTGAAGACAAATTAACAGGACAGGACGTATGTGGAACCACAGTTTGCCACTGATTTCATGGAACAAAGTCCTGATGGGCCTACAATTTCTAAGTCTGGAACACTTCAATGAAGAGGACCTACGGGTCATAAGTGGAACTATGGTTATCGTGTATGTTCGTAGTTGGGAAACTAAAAATTCCAGAAACTCAACTTTTATAACATAAAGTTTATGGGTCAAAGTACTATCCGTAGGATGAATCACAGCCCGTAAAATGAGTTTCAAGGATGATTTCGACAGTTTTTAATGAGGGTACTTTGAAATTTTCAATTCATTTAAGTCTTGATGTCGCCCAAGTTACGACTTTATTTTAGAGGATAAAGCGATCGATGTCAAGATATAAAACCTAAACCAAGGTTAGGGTCGAACCGACAGGGAATATGTAGACTCATGAGAATTCACAAATAAGCAATTCAAATATTTAACCAACTCAATTCCCCCAAAAGGGGGTTTTGCAATAATGAATAAGAAAGTAAATAAACTAACTACCATAGAAGAAAATCAATAATAGAGAGCAACTAGGGTATTATGTTCCGCATGGTTCCCCAACTCAGTATCACCGGATAACCTAATTCTTGTTTAGAATATAGCATACAGGACGGTAATTTAAATTCATCAAACCTTTTGGTCGAGAATTTCACTATGTGATTTGGACCATCTCCATAGTGTGCAATACTAACCATTACCTATAAGTCCCAGTACAACTTCCCCTTAGCCCAGTTTGGTTGATAAGATGAGAACACATCATCAAATCTTTTTAATCAATCTCTCTTCCTATTTATTACTACCTTGGTCCAGTTAGTAACAATAGCCGAGTTCTAATATTGGCCACCATTAAAAAAATGCAAAATAAAGAGAATTAATTAATACATGCATAAACCCATTCCAAGAATTGCAAATTATCCAGGTTTACTTTGTTAGATATTCATGGTTCCCACAACCCTAGTTGTGGATTTAGCTACTCATGCTATGGGTAGATGAAGAAATTTTGAACTGAGAAAACATAATTAAATGTTTAACCAATTGAATTGAGAATGAAGCAAATCCAAAATTGATTGAAAATCACAAAATTAAAGATCAAATTAATTCACAATTGTATTATCTTAATTTTCTCTCTAAGTATTATATTCTAACCCTAATTACAATGAATCTGGTGGCTTTCAATAAAAAAATAACCTAAAAATACTATTTATAGTAATTATAATTAAGTCCTTAATAAAATAGAAAAACTGGTCGATGGACTTTACGAAAGGTCTCTACGACTTGTAATGTCTTCTATGGCTCGTAGTGGGGGTCTTGTAATCAGCTCATAGGATTTTAGACTTTGCTTCTAGAACTTCACTTTATGACCCGTAAACGGATCCACGACTCATTGTTTGTCATAGGCTTCAACTGCATCAAATTTTCCTTCAACGGAGATCTTCACGAAACCTAGCTATGCGACTCGTAGAGTGCTCTACGACCCATACATCTGTCTTATAGAATTTTGCTTCACATATTATCCCTCATTAGAATTTGTCATGAGACCAACTCTACAACTCATAGAATGCTCTATGATCCATAGAAAGTCTCGTAAATCATCAAAAACTAGAAATTTTCTGCAATTTTGCACCAAGTCATAACCAACCTGTAATCCTGCAAATCTAAACACAAAAACTCATAAAACCCAAAAATATCGCATTTAGAACACACAAAATCCTAAATTTTAAATATCAAAAGTCCTGATTTTGATAGCACATCAACACCCTCAACCTAATATTATTGCTTGTCCTCAAGCGACGAATCAATCTATATAGACAACACAGTAACACACAAACCTCAACTCAATGGCATATATCTCATACAATGCAGACTCCGATACCTATACTAGCTTTTCAAAACAAGATCAAATAGCTGTTTAGAAAACCAAAGCACATCGGAGCATATGACAATAAAACTATGACAAGCAAGGGAATATCAAAGTCCACAATCACTGAACAAGTCAAATGCTAACAATGCAACGCAAGTGTCCTCACAGAAAGAAGTCCTATTTTTTACACTCAATGATGATTTCAAATTTAACCATAGGACTGTGCAAAAACACTCACTTTCACAAAAGATATCCATACATAATGACTAATACCACAGGCTTGCCCCTACACGCATGACTCAAACCCTCAATTAACTGAAGTAAGATCACTTTAGGGCTTTCTAGGCTTGTAACGTAGGCTCAGGGGATTTTGGTATGATATTTTAAGAAAATACTAACTAAAGGCCCTCCTTGAAAGTGCATTTTTCTACACTTTTGCCTCACCAACTTTTTCATTTTCACCTTATTCTCTCTTTTCCTTCGTTCAAGCTTTTCTGGGTGATTTTTTCTCACTTTTTATCTTTTTGCCTTGTTTTTAACTTCATTTTGTTTTTTAGCTTAATCTAAGGCATCTTTTCTTTTTTTTGCACCCGGTACATGATTTTTCTTCTTTTTCTCTTCGTTCCTAACTCACCACCTTATTTTTATGATTTTACCCTTATACCAGTCACCCTCAATGTAGACTTTTAACCTGTATTGAAGCACACAATATCTATCCCCCGAACCAGGGCCATTTTTGGATAGCCATCCTCAACTTAGGCTTTTTGCCTCAGTTAACATTCACAATGCTGAAGGAAAGACCAGGGCTAATTTCAGGATGTTCACTAGACAAAGCTAGGTTAAAATGGTATTTAGAAAGAATTGTTACATGTAAGACTCAAATATTTTGAACAAGGGATATATCATCATTTGGTTGGTTATTTTAGGCTAAAGTGGACTAATTAAAGAACAAAGGCCTAAGATCCTTTCCTAATTCATTTAATCTACAATCTAACTTAGAGTACTAGGGCAAGTTCTGAATTAGCACAAAATACATGAATCTAGCAAAATAAGCTCACACTCTCATGGCACAACATACATTATCAACACAAGACTCATAGATCATGCTTCTTATCTCAGTTTACTCATACTTATCAGAAATTGCCAAACACCTAAATATGCATGGTTGCCATCTAACTACTAATAAAATATTTTGGTAAGTATCTTTTTCCAAAATAAAACATAAAAACATATTATATGTCATAAGTATTAGTACAATATGCTACACATATTATCTACATATCCTAAACATGTCGATTCAACAGAAAGTAAATATCCATGAGGAAAAAAAATACAAGAGAGAAAATCTCGAGATCAAAAATTGTGGCAATTATAGACCATAAGCTACTCAAATTTCACTGAAGACCATAATTACCCACACCCCATCGAAGAAGATATGCATCGTCCCCAATGCACAAATCTAGCAAAATAGAATAAAAGGGTCAAAAACATACCTGAGTGCCTAAGCGTCGATCTCGGGCTGAGTCTGGCCATCACCCTCCTGCGGGGTAGTCTCCTCAGCAATGGTACTTTGTTCAGAGGGGCCAATACCCCTCAACTGATCCTCTTCCCAAGCTTGCCTGATCTTCTCTTCATGCCTTGACTCTCTCAAGGCATGCTCAAGATCCCACTCCTCTGACCTCCTCGCACACACATGTCTATCCTCTGGGTCCTTATTATGCAAGATCTCTTCTTGAGGGAAGAATGAGTTGGCTTGTCAAGAGTAATAACTCAAACATCGGTACTGGAGATGTCATCTCTAGCAGTGTAACTGGTGTCGCTAGTGATGTTGTCATATTAGCCTGGAGATGTTGGATCTTTGACTACAAGCCTGACAAATGTGAAGTGGGCCTCAGCCAATCTCTGCTGCATCCTCTCCTCAAAGGCATTGATGTCGGTATCCACGATTGGAAATACGGTCCTAAATGGTAGCAATAGTGAATGCCTAACTCCGACCCTTTGAGTATGCAATAGGTTACGTGACCCACGACCTAATCTGCTGAAAAAGCTGAGTCAACTGGGCCTCAGCATGTGATAATCATTGTGCCATGGCTTGTATAAAAGTGGCGGACATGTAGACTATTCTTGCTATATGAGTCTATGAAGTAGTGGCCTCTAGTATGCTAGCAGTAATAGTGGGCCCCTTTTCCTTATTTGCATCATGCTGCAGGGGCCTCTCCTCAGTAGTAGCAGCAGTAGTGGTGGTGTCAATATCCGAACCCTCAGGCGGTGGCACCGGGGTGAATATCTTTGGCGGAGGTGAAGGTTGCGCTTGTTTGAGTGCCATCGGGTTCTCATCAGCCTTAATCAGTTAGGGCTCTAAAATATGCTGGGCCTCAACTAATTGGTCCAGCTAATGCAAAATCTCCACCCTAGACTCTACACAGAGCCTATAGATTAAACAAGGCAATGAGATGGATGTGGCCTCATGAATCTGCTCAATGATAAGGCAGGCCCAACTAAGATACTGACAACCAAAACCATAAGCTCCGACATAAAGTATTATCCGCCAATGTCAGCTGAATACATGATCGAATAATGGCCCACCAAAATTTGGTAGGAAAGTTGAGAAAAGCCTTGATAATAGGCTCTGCGTGGGTAGTGACCCAAGCAGGTTATGGACCCTGCTCTACAATTTGACTAGCCACCCATCTCAAAAGTATGGATTAATGCTCAGGATCCTTCATGATTGTAACACCCACACCTTACAATACTATTTCAATTCAAATTAAATGTGACATAGCTTGGTCAAATTAGCGCTAATTTTCAAAGTGCTTGAATCTTGTGTTAATGGGCTATATGTGTGTCTAACGTTTAAGAGGGTCGAGTGTATATATATTTTGTGTCTAATTGAGGAGAGTACGGACTTAAATGAAGTGAAAGAATTGAGGAACTTGTAGGATTTAATAAGCTAGCAGGTGAGTCACCTACTTGCTTAGCTTAAATTTGCTAGCTAAATGGAGACGAGGCTCGACGTCGAATTTGTCCAAGTTCGATAATGAATAAAGTCTGTGTTAAGGGTGTAACTTTGGCTCATGTTTTAGCATCATAAATGGCTACATTTTCAGCCCAAGAAGTATAATAAAAAGGGCCCAAATACATCACAACACACTTAGTAAATTGGCCCAAAACCAAGTAAGTGAAAGCTGAAAATAGGCAGCCAAGCCCATCAACTTGGAGACCCATTTTGGCCCAAGTTTGAGTGCTAGGCTTATGATTAAGCAACTTCATAATGTGTGGTATAATATGGTCAAAAATTCAAGGTATGTTCGTCCAAAGACCTCTTTATAAAGGGCTCCAAAGAAGCTCCTCAATTCGTTCTCAACTTGAACACAAAAAAAATCAGATTGCTCTCTCTACTTTCTCTTAACTTTTCTTAACTTTGTGAAGCAGATAAAAGGGACTTATAGGGTTCTTATAGAAGCCTTATACCTTGAAGGTTGTTTTAAGTAAGTTTATACATGTGTTTACTATTTTTTTCTTATGAAAAACAAGAAGTATACGCTAGTATGTTGGTGCTGGAAAATCTGGACAGATTCCGTGCTGAAAGTTGCTGCACCTTTTTCTTTTATTTTGGTGAGTCCTCTATGGTTTGTGAGTTGTATTATGAATAGAAATTAGTGTTATTAACATGGTTTGAGTTATAAACATCATCCTAAGGTTGCTTCCCTGATTTTGGTTTCATTTAACAAGCGCGTTTATTGTGTTATCTTAAGCGTCGTGTTGATGGGAACTTGCGGGCTGTTGTATATAAGGCTATTAGCTCACGTCCTTCATGACTTATTAAGTGCTGTTATAAGACTATTTTAGGTCTGTTTATATGTGTAAATGTTGCTAGAACAGTTTGATTAAGGTTGGAATAGGTTTGGAGTTGTCGACATTGAAAGGTGGTGAAGGAAGGTAACATTATGCTGTTCATTTTTAGATTGTGTAGAATTGTGATGTGTTGTGCTTTGTGGGCTGTTTTAAGACTGTTATGGTATTGAAATAGGCTGTACATGATGTGTACATGCTAATGTGTATTAGAAAATACGATTAGGGACGGAAAACTTAAAGGAATACGCCCGGGTTTATAAACACCCGCTTGCTGCCCGTCTGTTGTTTTGCTATGTAATTGGACTGCCCAGATGTGTCTATTGGCTGGTAATGCTAGTTTTATTCCTTACTATGTTGTAGATAAGTATTTGGAGGAATGGAAGGTTATCGTGAATAGTAACAAGGTCCGACGATGAGGTATGTAAGGTTACTTGATTTCGTATCACTTGGCATGAAACATAGATCTCTCT
>JAABOM020035631.1:0-16981 GCA_011800125.2 Solanum clarkiae
CGGATAAATTGGGAAATTCGGATTAGTATGTGTCTAAGTGCCCCTATCGGGCACTGGTCACGACCCTAGGTTGGGCTATGTCATTTTTTTTGTAAGATAGGCTATCTCTCACTCCTATACTCTCAATAGGAATTGCCATGGCAGGATCTCCCAAACACTTCTTCAACATTGAAATATGAAACACCTGATGGACACCTTCTAGCTCGGAAGGCAAGTCTATCTCATAAGAAACCTTCTCAATCCTTCTTACAATCTGGTATGGTCCGATATAACGTGGACTCAACTTCCCCTTCTTACCAAATCTCATGACGCCCTTGATGGGTGACACCTTCAAGTACACCCAATCATCCACCTCGAACTCCAAGTCTCTTCTCCTCATGTCCGTGTAAGACTTTTGATGACTTTGTGCCGTCTTCAACCTCTCCCTGATGACTTTCACCTTCTCCATAGATTGGTAGAAAAGATTAGGTCTGATCAATTTAGCTTTACCAACCTCGAACCAGCCAATCGGTGATCTACATCTCCTCCCGTATAGTGCCTCACAAGGGGCCATCTGGATGCTGACATGATAGCTATTGTTGTACGTAAACTCAATCAAAGGTAGATGGTCGTCCTAATTATGCTTGAAGTCGATGGCACAAGCTCTCAACATTTCCTCCAAAGTCTGAATGCTGCACTTTGCCTGCACATCTGCCGAAGCGTGAAAAACTATGCTCAGATGTACTTTCGTACCCAATCTCTTTTGGAAAGATCTCCAAAATTGAGAGGACAATTGAGCTCCTCTGTGTGAAATGATGGACAAGGGAACCTCACAATCTCCAAAATATACAGATGGTCATACTCCTCAGCCGTATTAGTTATCTTGACTGCCAAGAAGTGGGCTGATTTAGTCATCCTATCAACAATCACCCATATCGAATCATGCTGCCTTAGGGATCTTGGTAAACCAGTAATGAAATCTATGTTGATCATCTCCCACTTCCACTCAATAATTTTAAAGTTCTAAGCTAGCCCACATGGTCTGTGATGTTCAACCTTGACCTATTAACAATTAGGACATTTAGAGACGAATTCAGCATTCCACCAGTAGACTTCTCTCAAGTCGTGGTACATTTTGGTAGAACCGGAGTGAATGGAATATCTGAAGCTATGAGCTTTAGCCATGATCCTCTCTCAGAAACCATCAACATCAGGCACACATAATCTTCCTTAATACCTCAACACCCTATCTCCCCCTTTAGAGAAAACCATCACCTTTTGCTTGTGAATTGCTTATTTCAATTGGAACAGGACATGTTCTTGGTCTTGTTTTTCTTTCACTTCTGACACTAAGGATGAAGCAGAACCATTATGAATATTGATCCCGCCTTCGCTGTTCTCCTCAAGTTGCACTCCCAGTCGAGCCAATCTATGCACTTCCTTCGCTAGCTCTCTTTTCTCTTCTCCCACATGGGCAGTGCTACCTATAGATATCCTGCTAAGAGCATCGACAACAATGTTAGCCTTACCTAGGTGGTAGAGAATGATCATTTCATAATCTTTAAGCAACTTCAACCACCTCCTCTGTTGCAGGTTGAGCTCCTTCTGGCTGAACACGTATTGCAAGCTCTATGGTCAATGAACATATCCATATGGACTCCATCCAAATAGTAACACCAAATCTTAAGTGCGCATACTACTGCTGCCAACTCGAGATCATGAGTGAGATAATTCTTCTCATGGATCTTAAATTTCCTGGAAGCATAAGCTATCACATTCCCTCTCTGCATAAGAAGACCACCTAATTAAACTCTAGATACATCACAGTATATCACGAAGTCTCCTATCCTGTCGGCCAGAGTCAGAACTGGGTATGTAGTCAATCTAGTCTTCAACTCTTGGAAACTCTTTTCACATTCCTCAGACCATTGAATTTGGGTTTCTTCTAAGTTAGCTCAGTCAATGGTGCTGACAAAGAAGAGAAGCCCTCAACAAATCTACTGTAGTACGCTGCCAAACCCAAGAAGCTTCTTATTTCCGTTGGAGAAGTTGGTCTAAGCCAGTTCTTAACCGCCTCAATCTTCTGAGTATCCACCCGAATACCATTTCCTGAAACAACATGGCGTAGGAAAGCCACAGACTTGAGCCAAAACTCACACTTTAATAATTTTGCATACAACTCATGATCTTTGAGCATTTGCAAAACCACTCTAAGGTGATTAGCATGCTCTCGTTCATCCTTTGAATACACCAGAATATCATCAATAAACACGATCACAAACATATCAAGATCCTGTCTAAATACCTTAATTATCAAATCCACGAAAGCTGCAGATAAATTTGTCAATCCGAAGGACATAACCAAGAATTCAATATGGCCATACTGTGTCTGAAAGGCTGTCTTTGGTATATTAATTTTCCTCATCTTCAACTGATGATAACCCGATCTGAGGTCTATCTTAGAGAAACAAGTAACACCCTAAAGTTGGTCGAAGAGGTCATCTATCCTGGAGAGAGGATACCAATTTTTTATGGTGACCTCGTTCAGTTGCCGGTAGTCTATGCACATTTGAGAGACCCATCTTTCTTACGCATAAATAGGATAGGAGAACCTCAATGTCAGACACTAGGCCTTATGAAACCTTTCTCTAACAAGTATTTCAATTGTTCTTTCAAAATTTTCAACTCTACAGGGACCATTCTATAAGGTGGAATTGAAATGGATTTGGTCTAGGGAAGAACATCAATCCCGAAGTCAATCTCCCTATCAGGAGGGACTCTAGGTAGATCATCAAGAAATACCTCAGGAAACTCATTCACAATCGAGAATGACACAAGAGTAGCAAATTCAACATCATCAGACTTAACTCGCATGAGGTGGTAAACACAACATTTGGAGATCAACTTTCTATCTCTAAGATAAGAAATAAACTTGCTCTTAGGTGTAAGAGAACTCCCTTTCCACTCTAGAACAGGCTCATTAGGAAATTCGAACCTAACAATTTGGGTTCTATGGTCAACAGAAGCATAACAGGCATGAAGCCAATCCATGCCAAGTATCACAACAAAATCAGCCATCTCCAATTCTACCAAGTCAGCTAAGGTATCTCTATGATAAATGGAAACCATACATAGACTAGCTAGTAGGAGTAGAAAAAGCAGAAGGTTCAAGCAAACACTCTGGAAGAATCCCAAACTTACTACCCATATAAGGGGTCACAAAAGACAAAGTGGTACCCGGATCAAGCAATGCATAACAATCAAAGGTAAATACTTGAAACATACCTGTGACAACATCTGGTGCAGCCTCCTGATCCAGTCGATCAGATATCGCATAAAGGCGGTCCGTCTCGCCTCCTGTACTAGTAGTAACACCCATCTACTGATTGCCTGCTGGAGGGGCTGCAGATGATTGTGGTCTACTGCTCCCTTCGTCTCGTCTCCTTTTTGGACACTCATAACTGAAGTGACCAGTCTGTCCACATGAATAGCTAACATCTCTCCCCACATGGCAATCACCCAGATGAAGCTTACCACACTTGTCACAAAGTAGCTTTCCGCTCGTACCTTGGGTCACACTAGCCTGAGATTGTGCACACTGAGCCTTGTAGTTCTTGTAACCCTAAGATTTCTGATCGTACCTATTTAGATGAACGAGGGAATTTGCTACAGAAGGTGCATGATGAGACAATCTCTTCTGAAAGTAGGACTTGTCGCCCTTATTCTGTCTCTACTGGCTAGGCTCATGTTCAGCTTATTTTGCCTTCATGTTGATCTGCTCCTCTCTATATTTCCTCTTATCTTCCTCTTTCTATTGGGCATACACCATGATTCTAGAGATGTCCATGTCGGGGATCAGTAAAGCCACCTTACACTCTTTATGTACGTGTCTGCCTAGACTAGATACAAACTTCCTCATCCTTTTCCTCATGTCTTGTACCATTTCCGGAGCATACCTGGACAACTTAATAAACTTGAGGTTGTACTCTTTCACTGTCATTCCTCCTTGCTTCAGGTTCAGGAACTCATCCATTTTCGCCTCTCTCAAACTCTTGAGGAAAGAGGTAGCCAAGGAAGGAAGTCTCAAACTCCTCCCATGCTGCAGGCTACGCATTCTCACCCCTACTCTCTTACCACTGGTTGTACCAAACATTAGCAACGTCCTTCAATTGGTGGGAAGCAAGCTCCACTCCCCCAATCTCATCAGCATGCATCGCTTTCAGGACCTTGTACATTTTATCAATAAAATTTTGTGAGTCCTCCTCCACCTTCGACCCCGTATACACAGGTGGGTTCATTCTCAAGAAGTCTCTAAGCCTGGTGGTAGTTAAGGGCTCCTGTGAGCAAGAGCTCTGAGCATGAGAACCTCGATTGTTACCCTGGGAGGCCACCAACTAAGTCAGTATGGTGATGGCTCCCCTAAACTCTACCTTTGTGCTGGGAGCTGGCTGCGGCTGAGCAGGAGGCGCCTGTGGGACCTCAACAGTCCTGGCAGGGCATCCCCGTCTCTTAGCCTCTATCTGGACCGGGACGTCAGGTTGGGTGTTCTTAGTAGCTAGGGCTGTGGCATCTCTCTGAGCAACTGTTCTCTTTGGCAACATTTTCTTTAAATGTACAATGCACGAGTTTAAATGAGATTTCCATAAGGTTAAACTCTATTGCTGGAATCCAGATCATAGAAGAAGGGTCACTTCCTAATGTCCTATAGCTTTCTGCTTATGAAATGTGCTGCACAACACACCCATAAACAAGACTCTACTAGGCACGGCTTCATAAATTCCTTAGGACACTTAAACTTGGTACTCTAATACCAAGTTTGTCACGCCTCAAGAAGGTACCCTAGGCGTAACTGACACTTGGATACTATTGCTAGCCCCCAAGTGAACCACCTAGTCTCATTGCATTTGTTCAATCAATTCATTTGCGAAAGATATTAAAAATCAAAGGGCTATCAGTGGGCTACAATATATATAAGATCTATCATTCGGTCTATCACATGGGCTAAAAGTAAATGAACAATCTCGATATAAGTAAGAAACAAGGAAGCAACTTCTACTTTACTTATCAATTATCTATGTATATGCAACCTCTATAGCTAGTGTCTATGAAGGTACCATGACTGGTCATGGCTACAGCAATCAAAATAAATGATATCAAAATAGGAAATAGAGAATAGATTTGTCCTTTAAAAGCAGGGGAGGACTTACCAAGTCTGGAAATTACGAATCTGTGAACCTCAACGATTAGGCTGCTTAGATCCCCTGTCTACAGAATCTGCATCATAAAATAATGCAACACTAAAGGGGTGCTAGTACATGGAATATACTGTATGTAAAACAAGCTAAAGTAAATAATAAGGCTATACAATTTACAATAACATCAGCTCGTCAATCACTCAACCTCACTCAGAGAAAGAAATATGACTCTGTCACATCACTATCCATCAAGACATCAAACTATCAATCAGTCTCGAGATACAATCAGTATGAAACCTATTTGGGAGTTTCTATAACTGACAATCACCACATATGAGCCAGTGATGATACAATGAAGAGATGTCATTGCCACATCTGCCCAGTACCTTACTGGGGTAAAGGATGAGTCTGTCGAGGATCCCAAAGAAGTTTGTCTAGTCCTCTCCGGGACAAAGGAAACATTCGCTTTCATGGTGCAATCCTCTACTATGCTGGCCACGTAGTTAATGAGTGCGAGTGGGACTCACTCTTACCCATTTAGGTGCTAATACTCCTCCCATGACTCAACTTGCTCAGAAAACTTTCTATCAGTCAAGGATTTCCATCACCTAGCCTCTATGGGTAGGAACACTCACTTCATCTTTGCATCTATCAACTCAGGAATAGGATTTAGTATTTCAAAGGAAAAGTTCAATCTCCCTTAGACTCTAAGGACAGTCACATTATCAACCTCAACCATCCATATCCTCATATCAAGTCTTGGACCATAGCAATCATGCATATATACATAGCCCAGGCTCTGGACACCAAACCCTAGGTTCATTTAATTAAACTTTAACCATTAGTCATGTGTAGATTATACAATGGCTCCATTAACCGGTTAAACAAAAGTTACATCACATAATTATACAATAATACATGAAAAAGGTTATTAAGAGTATGATGATCATCAATTCAAGAACATAAGTAATAATTAGTGATAGTTTTCAAGATTACTTCAAGAAATCACAACAAGACCCATTACATTCTGCTATTCATCCTAACTCGATTACGGGGGCACTTGGAAGAACAATCCCATACTCTGAGTAGCCTTTACAAACCTGGGATGATGAAGTACCAACTCTACTTCAACAATTTGGAGTCAAACCTCAGCCCTCTGAGCTTTCCTGTCTCTCCTCTCAAGGTTTTCTTGCGTAGAAACTTAAGAAAATTGGCTTTAGAAACCCTCAATCGACAATATACGGCCTTAATAGTATGTTTTAGAACTTCGAATAGTGTGGGGAATGACGAAAAGGCCCTTCCCGAATCAAAAGAAAATTTTAAAAAAAGGTACACTGGTTCGCGACACACCAGGGACACAAACTAGTGTATTTTCGTGAATTTTTCAAAAAATTTAATTCCTGTCAAAAATTTAAAAATAAGGTCAATGTGTCTCCGCTTCCCCTCCACGTCGTGGGCGCGGACAGACACTGTCCGGGTGAAAATTAACGAAATTTATTTTTCGCTTTGGTTGATCTTAAATCAGATCATTTTTTTCACTCGATTTTCTACGCTGATCGCAAAATTGGTTTCAAGTTTCTCACTATAGCTTTGAAAGACGCGTTGTGTGCATAATTACATTTTAGGGGTATTTTGGTAATTTTATAGGGTGTTACATATTTGTATAATTAAATATATTTTATTTCTTATCAATAATAAAATAAATTAATCGGAAAGAAAAATATTACTTACTTGGATTCAGACTGTAACACCCCTCAACGTAGTTCAGAAAGACCATATGATGTATTTATGTTGCATATCTTAAAATCCATGCAGAATTTCGCAAATCTGACTTCATATTCTTGTTCAAAGAGAAAAAGTATACGTAAAAACGAGTACCTACAAGGTATATCTTGTCCGTGCCAGAAAAACAATTTTTGGGTGAAATTTTCCCAAACTAGTGGTCATCCGTGCCCAGGTCAAAAAATGACTTTTTCATTCAAGGGCAATGGGGTAATTATCCAATGTCTATATATATGTGCAACCCTTCTTCCTCAGCCGTGTCTCAGACCAAAACCACAAAAAAAAACTCTCCAAAGATCCTCTCAAGTCATCGTCAAATCCTCCAATTCATTCTCAAGTTTTTCAAGATGTTTTGTGGGAATCCAAGAACACAAGTGAAGTCTTCCAAGTCTCATCAGGTTTCTTCTATCTATTTCAAGAATTTGAAGGATGTAAGGCTAAGTTAAAACATAGATTTATTTTTCCATGTGCCGAATTAGTTGAAGAAGAGTAATAGATGGATGTATTGAGTTTATGTTTGAAATTCTTAGGTTTTCTTGAAATCTATACCCATATTATGAACTTTCCCTGTTGATTATTATCATCACAAGTTTGGTTTCCTACACACATGAAGTAGATGGATAGATAGATGTATTGAGTTTCATATATGTAAATCTTGAGTATTTTCTTGAAAATTTATATCTATATTATGTGTTTCTATGTTGATGGCTATCACAACTTAATTTACTGCATAAATGATTTATCATGGACTATTTCATATACCCCTATATGCTATTTTGATAAAGATTGCAAGTATGAATTTAGGAGATGGTTCTAGAGCCTTAGTGGTATGTATGTGTTTATGATTGATGAATCTAGTCACTATTGGGGAATGTTGATGATGATGTTGAAGAAATTGATGTTCATAGAGTCTTAAGAGTATACAATTTATTCTAAAAAAATGATGTCCCTAATCCATTGAGTTGATGGTTGATGAGATGAGTTGAAGTTATATGTCCAAAAGAGGCTAAATGATGAGAAATCTTGATGTTTGATGTTTATGAGCATGTTGAGTCCTGGGAGGAGTATTGAGCATCGAAATGAGTAAGAGTATGTCCCACTCATACTCATTAACTACGTGGCTAGTGTAGGAGAGTATTGGATCATGAAAATGGATGTTTTCTTAGTCCCAAAAAAGGACTTGATGTTATTATGGATCCACAAATGCCACGTCCTTTACCCCGACAAGGTACTGGGTGGATGCCACAACGACATCACTTCATTGTATCATCACCGGCTCATAGGTTGAAACGACCAAAAAAATTTTCTGAAAATGTGCCTAAAAAATGCCCATAATCATAATTTTTATATATCTCAAAATCTGTACATGATATTGAAAATCCGACTTCATATTCTTGATCATGGGACAAAATTGAGTGTGAAATGGGTATAACCTAAATTTTAGAAGATCCATGGCGAAGAATGAATTTACCAACTTTGCATTTTCCAGTGAGGGTCCGCGACCCCTCCGCAACGCGGACCCATCGTAGAGTGGTGTTTACAGTTCCTTGATTTTTTAGTTTCGGCCTAAAACCTTGGGGTCTTATCCCCATGCCCTTTTTTGTGTAAAAATACCTATACTTAGCCATTTTTCAACCCTATATCACTCTAAAACTCTCTCAAAACCCTCTCCAACACTTAACCAAATATTTCATCCAAATTCAAGTGTCCCAATCTTAATTTCAGATCTCAAGAACTTCATTCAAGCTTAAAGTACTCATTCAAATCTTCATCAAGGAAATCCTCAAATTTGAGGTATGTGGGTTTCATCCATTGGGTCCTTTCATCCATGGTGACCAATCTTCCTTTTCATGAAATTTGTATGTTTTCAAGCTGTATTATCTATGGGTATTACTTAGTATGTGAGTTATGATTACAAACTATGTTGAGGTTTTGTGGTGATTAGAAACACATATCTACCTATTTCAAGCTTATACTATGAGATGGTTTGTCTATTGTGACTATGCATATTTTGAGTTATAATCTATGATTTATTATGAGATTTGATGAGGGGTTTTAATATATCTTACATGAGTGTGTTACCAAGTATTGGTAGGTTGATTTACATTGATTTTTCTCACATGATTTCACTCTTGAATTGCATGATTTTGAACGAGCATTACACACTCGCCAAGTGTTTAGTAAAATATTTTGTTAAGGATTCTTGAGTTATTGATGTTCTATTACATGGCTTATGAGCCAAATGACTTTGTCATGATGAAAGAAATGTATATATATGTTGAATTCATGAAAAGTATATATAATGTTGCAAGTTGAACACCTTGTTGAGAGGATGCCATGTATCAATCACCTTGACGAGGGGGTGCCAAGCCTCGATTGCCTTGTTGAGGGGATGTCAAGCCTCAATCACCTTATTGAGAGGGTTCCATGTCTCAATCACCTTGACAAGGGGTTACCAAGCCTCGGTTTCCTTGTTGAAGGGGTGTCAAGCCTCAATTACCTTGTCGAGGGGGTACCAAGCCTCGGTTGCCTTATTGAGAGGGTACCAAGCCTCAATCATCTTGTCGGGGAATGGTATGCCTGTACTACCAACTGAGGGGTATATACCTCAATCACCTTTCAAAGGGGTGGTATGCCTTGGAGTTCGAGTAATAGTTTGCTTGGCCTCTCCCTACACATGTAATATATTCTATATAAGCATGTTTTACTTCAAGTATTGATCATACATGCCATGTTGTTATTACTATTATCCCTTGTCTATTATTATGCATTTTGACTATGTTGCTTATCTTTTGTTCCATTGCATCCTATATACTTAGTTCATTCAAACATACTAACGCATACTCTATACCTACATGATGTTACCATGTAGGGATTGGAGCTCTGTTTGATCATCCTCCTCCTCCACGTGGCTAGTATTATCTCATGAAGCAAGCTTTCATGAGTTCTCAACTCTGAGGACAATACATATTTATTTTATGCTATGGAAAGACTCTTTTCGTTTGTTGGATGCTGATGACTATGAGGGTGAGCCCGAAAAGTATCGTGGCCCCCGCTCAATTCTATGTTTAGAAGTGTTGTTGGCCAACTGATATAATTATACTTTGAGCTTTGACTCTTCTATGTTATACAAGTATTAACCTCTTTCCGTTATTCTCGAATCCCCATATTTATGTCTATGTTGTTGATATCTTGCTTCCGCGATCAATGATGTGTGAATGATATGCTAAGAGGCCTGTTTGGGTCCCTTCAGGTTCCCCATTTGTCGTGTCACGTCTAGGCCCTAGTTTGGGTCGTGACATAATTGATGATTGTCAGTTAAAGAAACTCCCAGTCAGGTTCCTCACTGATAGTATTCTGATGTTGATGTGATGTATAAGGTGATTGATGTTGATGGGTCATTGTCTAATTCATTATTCTTTCTTTAAATGGACATTTGACATTGCGAGTGAGTATCCTATGAGTTGATGTTATTCTAAGTCATTCTTCCAATATTGTTTACATTCAGCCATTTAACATATAGTAAATTCCACATACTGACGTCACTCGATGTTGCATCGTTTTATGATGCAAATATAAAGATTAGAGACCGTAAACAGATGCATCATTGAGGATCTGAGCAGTTGAGCTGATTTGGTGAACCTCCCTTACTTCGAAGGATCTCTGGGTCCCTCAGGAATTGGGCGAGGCTGGTTTGCGTTTCTCCAGGTTAGATGCCCTCTGCCCCTTACTGGTCCGTCGTCCCTATGTAGAGGCATGATCTGAAAAACTTGGCGTGAACGCATGAATTTGGAGGGACTTAACAGAGGTAAACTCTAAAGCACGAGTCAAAGAATAACAATTAATGGTGACACTTCCTAATGCCCTTTAGCCTCTCCATTGTAGATGTGACATGCTTCCCACCCGTAATACGGACTCTACTGGACACGGTTCCATAGACTCCCTAGGATTCTTAAACTCTGTGCTCTGATACTAACTTTGTTACGCCCCGAGCCTAAACCCTAGACGTAACTGCCACTCAGAACCATTGCTAGTTCCAAGAGAATCACTTGGCCTAGCTACTTAGTCAATGGAAGACCTACATAGTAGTGGAAAGGCTTTAAATAAACAACATAAAGCTACTAAACTTGTCTGAATAAACAGAAAAGGGAAAATAGTTCAACAACCAAATCAATCAACCAGAACTGAAGTATATGACACATAATCTGTGGAACCTCTGCTAGAATAGTCTGAAAGGACTATCAAGACAGTCCCTAAGTAGCCATAACTGAAAATAAATACTGAAAGGAAAACATGAACAACTCTAATCCTCAGACTGAGAAGAGGCCTCACTGATATCTGTAAGATGTCTGGTCCTCAACGAAGCGGCTGCGGAGGGACTCTGTCACCTTTGTCTGCATCATAAAATGATGCAGGTCCTAAGGACGTTAGTACGTGGAATGTACGATATGTAAGATGGCCAAAACAGGAACTTACGATGATGCAACATTTCAAAGTACATAATCATATCTCGAAATAGAATAAATAAGTAATAGACACTCTGTATGCTGAAAATAACATGCTGGAAGTAAATATGCTGAAAATCTGTATAAAACATAACTTATTTTAACTTTGGGAGTTTCTCTAACTGACAACCACCACTATAAGCTTTGTGGTGATACAGAGTCTTGCCTACGCTGCCAGAGTCGCTCGTACATTGTTGGGGTAGGGGACGAAACACTAGGGGAATGGACCCATCCCAAACTGTGCAATCTCAGTGGCTAATGAGGAATATATCTTGGTACAATCCTATCCCATGCTGGCTACATACTTTTATGAGTTCAAGAAATTAATTCTACTATCACTCATATCGATGCTCAATATTACTCCCAAAATAACTTTTATATAACTCATAACTTAAAGAATATGAATTCTCAAAATCTTTGATTTTTTGGGTACTTAGCCCAACTTAACTATTTAACTTTCTCATATGAACTCTTTATCTTGACTGAAACTAGTCTCTTCACAAGTGTTTTCAAACATATATGTTACTCAGCTAGAGTCAAAAGCAGTTCAAAGAAAATGATTCTTAAACTCAACCCAACTATAAGCTTTATGGATATTCATGAAACCCATATAAAATTTACAAAAGGTCATCCATGGTTATAAATCTTGGTAGCAATACTTTAAATTAATAATAAAGAAATCAAGAATCATAGTACTTATCAAGAATCTATACATATGAATGGAAATTTAATGAACCCTACAGCAAAACATGAATTTCTGATCTCAAATTGCACTTGGAAATTCTTGGATGAAAACTAATGTATGGTTTCTAAAATATCCATAAAATAGCTTTGAGTGGCCTTACATACCTGAGGAAGGAATACTTGAAGAGTTGAAAGGATTCTTGAGCCTTAACTAGCGTTCTTGATCCTAAGCTTTGAGTCTCTGGGAGGTTTTGAATTTACACAAGTGAATTTTATGCGTTTAGGGTCTAATTTAGAGTTAAAACTAATTAGTTTAGGCTTATGGAGTGTGGAAAAGGTTGAAACTACCCTTTCTAAATAAAGGATAAAAATTTCAGCAGAAATTGTATAGGTGCACGTGCACATGTATGGGCCTTTTCCCATTTTAGTGAATTTCAGCTTTCGTCGAAAACACACAAAATTTACAAGCGGGAATCCACATCCCAGGTGCGTCGCGCTAGGGGCGCGAAAAGCCCACTAGTGGCTTTGCAATTTTTTGAAAAAACAATATTTTGACTCGGTTGCTCTAAAATCCAGTTGAGTCTATTTTCCACTCAGTTTTTTGTACTGATCGCAAATCTGGTTTCAGATTTGCAAATGGAGCATGGAAAGACGCATTACGCGTAAGGTCAATTCTAGGGGTAATTTAGTCTTTTCACCGGGTGTTATAGTATTTCCCCCTTGGGATCATTCGTCCTCGAATGATAATGATATGAACCAAACTTAGCTCAAAACACAAGATTACCGAACTTAACAAACATAAATCTTCGAGATAGACTATGAAAATTTACCTTCAAGATCCTCATTTAGGCCAACGAACAAGTGTGGATACTTGGCCTTCATATCTTCCTCTGCCTCCTATGTACCTTCCTCAATGAATTGGTTCCTCCATAAAACCTTTATCGAAGCAATCTCCTTGGTTCTCAATTTACGAACTTTCCAGTCTAATATCTGCACTGGGATCACTCCATATGACAAGTTATCTTTAATTCCCAAACTTTCAACAAGAACAACTAGAGAGGGATCTTCAAGCATTTCTTAAGCATAGAAATATGAAATATTGGGTGTATGGCGCTCAACTTTGCTGGTAACTCCAACTCATAAGATACACCACCAACACTTCTCAGAATCTAGTACGGGCCAATATATCATGGATTGAGCTTTCCTTTTTCCCCGAATCTCATAACTCCTTTCATTGGTGATACCTTCAGGTACACCCAATCACCTACTTCAAATTCCAGATCTCTCCTCCTAACATCAATGTATGACTTTTGCCGACTCTAGGCTGTCTTCAGCCTTTCTTGGATAACCTTCACCTTCTCCGTAGATAAACTAGATCAGGTCCTATCAAACTATTCTCACCAACTTCAAACCATACAATGGATGATCTTCACCTTCCCCCATAAAGAGCTTCATACGGTGCCATCTGTATGCCAGCCTGAAAAATGTTATTATAGGAAAACTCAATCAAGGGTAAGTGATCATCTTAGTTACCTTTAAAGTCTATCATGCAGGCCCTTAACTTATCCTCAAGGGTCTGTATAGTTCACTCTACTTTCCCGTCTGTCTGCGGATGGAAAGTTGTGCTAAGATTCACTTTCGTACCAAGCCCCTTCTGAAAGGACTTCCAAAACTGTGCTATGAACTAAGATCCTTTGTCTGAAATAATAGATATAGGGACTCCGTGCAGCCTAAAAATCTCCTTAAGATAAAGTCTGGCATAGTCCTCAGCTGTATCAATCATCTTGACTAGTAGAAAGTGAGCCGACTTGGTCATTCTGTCCGTTATAACCCATATCGAATCATGCTGTCTATGGGTTCGTGGTAAGCCTGTTATGAAGACCATGTTAACCATCCCACTTTCATTTTAGAATCTCTATGTTCTGAGCTACACCACAAGGCCTTTGGGCTCTACCTTAACTTCCTGAAATTAGGGCACCTAGATACGAACTCTGCGATGTCCCTCTTCATGCCACCCCACCAATAGACTTCTCGGCAAATCTCTATACATCTTTGTAGCACCAGGGTGAATAGAGTATCTGGCATTATTAGCTTTAGTTAAGATCATGTTTCTAAGACCATCAACACTTGGCACATACAACCTGCCTTGATACCTCAAGACTCTATCTCCCCCTTTGGCAAACACTAATACCTTCTGTTTCTGAATATCTTCTTTCAACTGGAGAAGGATAGGATCCCTGTCTTGCTTTTCTTTCACCTCCACCACTAAGGATGACTCGGCCCCATTTCTGACAATGGCACCACCTTATCGGAATCTTCAATCTGCACCTCCAAACAAGCTAGTTTATACACTTCTTTAGCTAATTCTTTCTTTTCGTATTCTATGTGAGCAGTGGTTCTCATGGTTGACCTACTAAGAGCATCGGAAACTACATTAGCTTTACCTGGGTGATGGAGAATGCTCATGCCATAGTCCTTTAGAAACTCTAACCACCTTCTCTGCCTCAATTCAACTCCTTCTAAATGAATACATATTGCAAGCTCTTGTGGTCGGTGAATACATCCACATGCCCACCATAAAGATAGTGTCTCCAGATCTTTAGAGCAAACACCACCGTAGCTAGCTCAAGATCATGAGATGGGTAGTTTTTCTCTTGGGTCTTAAGCTGTCTGGAGGTATATGCTATTACCTTGCCTCCCTACATTAATACACATCCCAACCCAACTGTGGAAACATCACAATATACCATAAAGTATTAGTCCCCTCTGGTAGGGATAAGTTTGGGGATGTGGTCAGCCTGAGTTTTAACTCTTGGAAACTCTTCTCACAAGCTTCTGACCATTCGAACTTAGTCTCCTTCTGAGTCAGCTTAGTCAAGGGGGCTGAGAGAGAAGAAAACCCTTCTACAACCATCTGTAGTAACCTTCCAAGCCCAAGAAACTCCTTATCTCTGTTGGAGTTGTGGGCATTGGCCAATTCTTTACTACCTCAATAATTTGGGGATCAACTTAGATACCTTCATCAGACACAATATGCCCAAAAAACACCACAGATGCCCAACTAGAACTCACACTTAGAAAATTTGGCATATAGCTGCTGATCCTTAAGGATCTGAAGGATAATTCTAAGATGGTCTGCATGATCCTCCTTTCTACGAGAGTAGATTAACATATCATTTATGAATACAATAATAAACATGTCTAGGTATGACCTCAAGACCCTATTCATAAGATCCATAAAAGTTGTTGGTGCATTCATCATCTCAAAGGACATGACAAAAAACTCGTAATGATCATAGCAGGTTCTGAAAGTTGTCTTAGGAATGTCTCTCTCTCTAAATTTAAGCTGATGATACCCAGATCTGAGATCTATTTTGGAGAAGCAAGTAGCACCCTGAAATTGGTTGAATAACTCATCAATTCTGGAAGAGGATACTTGTTCTTTATGGTGACCTTGTTCAACTGACGGCAATCTATGCACATCCGAAGAGAACCTTCCTTTTTACGCAAGAAAAAGGACTAGAGCACCCCAAGGTGAGACGCTTGGTCTAATGAAACCTTTATCTAAGAGATCTTTAGATGCAACTTTAACTCTTTTATCTCCGAAGGAGCCATACAATATGGAGGTATGGATATGGGATGAGTATCTAGAAGAGTGTTTATCCCAAAGAGTATCTACCTATCAGGAGGACTCTGGGAAGATCCTCAAGAAGGACTTCTGGGAACTCATTCATAACTGGGACAAACTGAAGAGATGGTGCCTCGGCACGAGAGTCCTAAACTCTAACTAGGTGATATATACACTCTTTGGAAATTAACTTTCTGGATTTAAGATATGAGACAAACTGACTCTTAGGAAAAACTAAGATACACCTCCACTCTAAGACTGGTTTGGTAGGAAATTGAAATTTGAAATCCCTAGTTCTGCAATCTTTGGAGGCATACCCAGCATGAAGCCAATCCATGACTAGGATGACATCAAAATCTATCATGTCTAACTCCACTAAATTAGCTACAATAGTCTAATGATAAACTGAGAGTGGACAACCCCTATAGATTCTTTGGGATAGAATAGACTCTCCAATAGGAGTGGAGACACTGAAAGGCTTAAGAAGACATTCCGGATTGACCCTAAACTTCATTTCTACATATGGGGTTACAAATGACAATGTGGAACCTGGGTCTAGTAATGCATAAACATCAAAAGTAAAGATTTTGAGCATACTTGTAATAACATCTAGTGAGTTCTCCTGGTCCTGTCTGGTGGCCATGGCATACAAGCGGTTTGTACCCCCGCTTGCTCCTGCTGTAGTGCCCCTGTGAGTTGGCTTACCCTGCAGTGCTGAAGAACTGACTGTGATCTATTATCTCTCATATTTTTCTTTTAGGACAATCCTTCAAGAAGTGCCCCACCTGATCATATTTGAAACAACCATTTGTGCCCATAAGGAACTCTTCGGGATGAGACTTACCACACTTACCACAAGTAGGATAAAGGTTTGATCCTTGAGCTATGCTACCTTGTGATTGGCTGCCCGAAAATGTATGGTATTGTGATCTTTGCTCATTCCTGACTCTTGATATAGGTGCACTAGCCGATGTAGGTGCCAGTCCAGCTATCTTAGGCTGAAAGGATGAGTGATTTCCACCTCCAGCCCCCATCTTACCTGTCTCCTGGCCCGATGTCTTGGCCCTCTTGCTCCTGAACTCTTCCCAATCCTACTTTTTCTCCTCCTCTACTTGTTGCACATAAGTCATCAGCCAGGCTATATCCATGTCCCCAATCAACATCTCATTCCTTCCCTCTCTCTTAGTCATCCGAGAGAGCCCTGAGAC
>JAABOM020035642.1:0-16979 GCA_011800125.2 Solanum clarkiae
TATGTTTGAGCTTTGACTCATCTAAGTTATTTAAGTATTAAACTCTCTCTCTCTCTCTCTCTCTCTCTCTCTCTCTCTCCCCCTTAGTGCCAATTTCCCTTGTTCATGTTTCTTATGTTGTTTTATATTGCTTCCACGAACAAGGATGTGTAATGATATGTTGTGAGGCTTGTTTGGGGTTCCTTCGGGTTCCCTATTCGCAGGTCACATCTAGGTCTTAGGCTTGGATTGTGATAACTTGTCTCGGTTGATGACCTATGCTGAGCAAATGGAGGAGGAAAAACTGAGGAAGAGAAGGGGGCATGAGGCCAAGAGGGCCTGATTTGAGGGTAAATTTCAAAAGGTTAGTAGGTCTCATCAAGGCTAAGGGCCTTCTCATGCTACTAATATGAGGTTTGCCAATGACTTCCCTAGGCCTCAAGGTGTTGGTGGTGTGGCTCCTAAGGATGTGTGCCCTAGATATGGGAAGTGTCATAATGGACCATGTTTGAAGGGCTCTAATGGATGCTTTGGGTGTGGGGAGGTTGGTCACAAGAAGATAGATTGTCCAAGAAACTGTGACAAGGTTCGGGGTGCAAATGTGATCCCATTATGTAGAGGTGGTCCTCAAGGTGGTGTCCCAAGGAACAACCGGTTTTATACACTACATGGGAGGCAAGGGGTTGGTAGGTTCCCGATGTTGTTACCGGTATGTTGAAAATCTTTGACTTTGATATATATACTTTGATTGATCCGGGTGCCACTCTTTCCGTTGTTACCCCTTTTATTTCTAAAATGTTGCATGTTGACGTCGTGTTGTTGCATGAGTCATATGAAGTGTCTACTCCTATTGGTGCCTCTATTGTTGCTGGGAAAGTTTATAGGAGTTTTCCTATTTGTATTTTGCATAAGTTGTTGGCTTGTGATCTTGTTGAATTAGACATGGTAGATTTTGATGTCATTCTTGGGATGGATTGGTGGCATGACTACTATGCTTCTATTGATTGTAGAATTCGTAGGGTCAAGTTTCAATTCCCTAATGAACCCATCCTTGAGTGGAAAAGTCAAGATGTGGTGGTCAAGAGTAGATTCATTTCATGCATTATATCCCATAAGTTGATTTCTACGGGGTGTTTGTATCATCTTGTGATGGTTAAAGATGTGGAGTCCAAAGTCCCTTCCAATCAGTCGATCTCGGTTGTAAATGAGTTTGTTGATGTCTTCCCTAATGACCTTCTCGGTTTCCCTCCCAAAAAGTAGATAGATTTTGGCATAGATCTCCTTATCAATACTCAACCTATCTCCATTCCCCCTTATGTATGGCCCCAGTGGAGATGAAAGAGTTAATAGAACAATTGAAAGATTCGATGGAGAAGGAATTTATTAGACCTAGTCAATCACCTTGGGGAGATCCGCTGTTATTTGTAAAAAAGAAGGATAGGTCACTTAGAATGTGCATTGACTACCGGCAACTCAATTTGGTCACCATCAAGAATAAATATCCCATTCCAAGGATTGATGACTTATTTGACCAATTGCAAGGGGCTAGCTTTTTCTCTAAAATTGATATTAAGTCCTGGTATCATCATGTGAGGGTGACGGAGTGTGATATTCCTAAGATAGCCTTTCGGAGTAGATATGGGAATTATGAGCTTGTTTTGATGTCGTTTTGGTTGACAAATACCCCGGCCATCTTCATGGACCTAATGTATGGGGTCTTCAAACCTGACCTTGACTCCTTTGTTATGGTCTTCATTGATGATATTTTGGTCTATTCACATAGTAGGGAGGAGTTTATGGGGCATTTGAGGGTTGTGTTGCAAAGATTGAGGGAGGAGAAATTGTATGCCAAATATGACAAGTGTGAATTTTTGTTGAAGGAGGTTGCATTCTTGGGTAATGTGGTGTCGGGGGATGGTCTAAAAGTGGATCATAAGAGAATCAATGTGATTAGAAATTGGCCTAGACCATTGATCCCGTCGGATAGTAGGAGTTCCTTGGGCCTAGTGGGTTATTATAGAAGGTTTGTGAATGGGTTCTCCTCCATTGCTTCCCCTATGACGAAATTGATACAAAAGAAGGTTAAATTTGTGTGGACCGATGAGTGTGCAAGGAGCTTCCAAACATTATAGGATAAGCTTATGTCCGCTCCTATATTGTCACTACCGTATGGGCTTGAGGGATTTGTGGTGTATTATGATACTTCCCTGGTGGGTTTGGGTAATGTGTTTATGCAAAACGGTAAGGTCATAGATTATGCTTCTAGACAACTCAAGGTACATGAAAGGAACTACACTACCCATGTTCTACAGTTTTCCGCCATTGTGTTTGCATTAAAGATTTGGCATCACTACTTGTATGGGGTGCATGTTGATTGTGTTCACTGTTCACAAGAGACTCCAGTATGTCTTCACTCAAAGGGATCTCAACTTGAGGCAAAGGAGGTGCTTAGAACTTCTTAAAGACTACTATATGAGTGTGCACTATCATCCAAGTAAGGAAAATGTGGTGGCTGATGCTTTGAGTAGGGTGTGTATGGGTAGCTTAGCCCATGTTGATGATGGTGATAAGGAGATGACTAAGGAGGTGCATCAATTGGCTAGATTAGGGGTTAGGTTGGAAGAGGTCGGCGATGATGGCGTGGTTGTTTTTGATGGGTCTAGGTCTTATTTGGTTGATGAGGTGATAGCAGAACAAGATCTTGACTCCCCTTTACTTGAATTGAAGGCCTCAGTGAAAAGAGCAAAATAGAGTTTTTCTCTCAAGGAGGAGATGGTGCCCTTAGGTACCAAGGTAGGTTGTGTGTGCCTTGTGTTGATGGTTTGAGGGAGAAAATTCTTGATGAGGCCAATAATTCTTCTTACTCTATCCACACCGGTTATACCAAAATGTACAGAAACTTGAGGGATATGTATTGGTGGGGAGGCATGAAGAGGGACATTGCCAAGTTTGTTTCCGGTTGCCATAGTTGTCAACAAGTCAAAGCCGAGTATCAAAGGACGTGTGGCTTAACCCAAGACATAAAGATTCCTACCTGGAAGTGGGGGTGATTAATATAGATTTTGTGGTTGGGTTGGCCAAGACTAGGAAGGGTTTTGATTCCATATAGGTGGTGGTTGATAGGATGACGAAGTCGGCCCACTTTCTACCAATTAAGACCACATATGGGGCTGAAAAGTGTGCAAGGTTGTATATCCATGAGTCAGTGAGGTTGCATGGGGTTCCTCTATACATCATAGTGGATTGTGGTTCACAATTTCACTTCACACTTTTGGAGGTCTTTTCAAAGGGGTCTTGGTATAAAATAGTTCACCTTAGTATGACCTTTGACCCCCGAACGGATGGCCAAGCCGAAAGAACCATTCAACCACTTGAAGATATGCTAAGGGCTTATGTATTAGTGTTGATTTGTAGTTCAGATGATCATATTCCTTTTATTGAGTTTGACTACAACAATAGCTACCACTTTAGCATTGCTATGGCTTCTTTTGAGGCTCTCTGTGGAGACGTTGTAGATCACCAGTTGGTTGGTTTGAGGTTGGAGAAGTTGATTTGTTGGGATCAGATCTAGTTATGGAAGTTCTTAATAAGGTTAGGATGATTAGGGAGAGATTGAAGACAACCCAAAGTTGTCAAAAATCCAATGACGATGTGAGAAGAAGAGACCTTGAATTCAAAGTGGGTGACAGGGTTTATTTGAAGGTTTCCCCAATGAAAGGTGTGGTCCGTTTTGGTAAAAAGGGAAGGTGAGTCCAAGATATGTTAGTCCTTATGAGGTCCTGAAGAGGGTTGGAAAGGTAGCTTATGAGTTGAATTTGCCTAGCGAAATGAATTTGGTTCATCCAGTGTTCCATGTCTTATGTTGAGAAAGTGTGTTGGTAATCCTAATGCTATTTTTCCTCTTGATGTTGTGGGTATTGTTGAGGATAACTTGACTTATGAGGAGATTCTGGTTTAGATCTTGTATGAACAAGTGAAGAGATTGAGGAACAAGGAGGTGGTGTCCATAAACCAACAAATCGAAAGTGCTACTTGGGAGGCCGAAGTGGACATGAAAAAGCGGTATCCCTATCTTTTCCACTCCACTCAAGCCTATGGTACCAATTCTAATTCCCCCTATGTGAATTCAAGTCTTACGTTTCAGCCCCTATGTCATTCATATGCATTCATGTTTAAGTTGACAAATTTATGATGATTTTACACTTATGTTAAGGTTTTGAAAATGGTGTTTAAATGTAATGTTGCATTCTCATTGGGGATGATTTATTCTTGATTACTCTTGTCTTGTACATCTCTTTTAAATTAGGGGACGAATGTTTCCAAGGGGAAGATATTGAAACTACCCCAAAAGGTGTCCAAAAATATGCCTCGGAATGCCCAGAATTTTAAATTCCATATATCTCAAAATGCATGCATAATATCGAAAATCTGACTACATATTCTTGTTCAGGGGGTCAAAATTAGGGGGGAAGGGGTCTAACCTTGATTTTAGAGCAATCGAATCACAATTTCAAATTTCAAAAATTTCAATCTCCAAAGAAGATCCGCAACAGCACCGCGATGCGCAACTATCACCGATATGTGTTAATTTGACCCCCGCGACATGTCCACAATGCGGACCTATGTATTTTATTGCCAGTGATTTCTATCTCGGTCCAAGGCTTGGGTCTTGGGCCTAAGTGTTCCCAACCGTGTTTTGACCTATACTTATTCTTATTTCAGCCTCATATCATCCCAAGCACTTCCTAATACTCACTCAAACACTTAGCCATATTTTCACTCCAAAATTCAAGTCTCAAAACCCTCAACCAAAACTAAGGATTTCCTTCAAGTTTCAAGCCTCCATTTTCAATCTTCATCAAGAGCTTCTTCAAAGCTAAGGTATGTAGGTTTTGGCCATTGGGTTCTTCCACCGATAGTGCCCTAATCTCCTTTTTACTCAATTTATATGATTTAAAGTTGATTTTACAAATGATTTTACTATTACGAACATGTCAATGAACTATGTTAAAGCTATGTAAAGTTGTGACTATTTTGCTATGTTTTGAGCTATAAATCATGGATCTAGTGTAAGATTTGATAATGGGTTTTGATGTGTATTGCTTGAGGGTGTTGCAGGTGTTGATTTAGGGTTTTACATGAGATTTTATTGCATGATTTTATCTATAAGTTGCATGGTTTTGTACCCCCATTACACACCCGCCAAGTGTTTGATAAAATGTCCGGATATGGTTTCTTGAGGAATTGAAGGTCCAAAGAATGATATATGATATGATTTATATTATGATGATGAAATGAGCTTATTTGTATGATAAATCCTATATAAAATGTCCCATTAGACCATGCCCAATCTGGGGGTCTTATACTCGAATAACCGAGTTGGGGATTTATACTCATCAACTGAGTGAAGAGTTAGTATTTCACCACCTAGTGATGGGACAATATCATTACTAATTGAGTTGGGGGTTTGTACTCATCAACCGAGTGAAGGGTTAGTACTTCACCACCTAGGTGTTGGGGCGGCATCATCACCAACTGAGTGAAGGGTTAGTACTTCACCACCTAAGTGATAGGGTGACATCATCACTAACCTACCAAGGGGTTTGTACTTTGGAAATCTAGCTTGGTCTATTCTACACATATGATATCTTATATGGGCATGAGTTTTTAAGCATATTTTACTTTAGCATTGAGCATTCATGCCATATTGTTATATGTAGTCTATTGCCTATTGCTATACATTTAGATAATGATGCCTATCTCTTGTTGCATTGTATCCTACATATTTAGTACATTTAGACGCACTAACGCATACTCTTTCCTATATGATATCACCATGTAGGGATCGGAGCTCAAGTTGATCATCCTCCTCCTCTGCATGGCTAGTTCGATACTACTCAATCTTGTGGTGAGTCCTTCACATCGGGTACCTTAGTCTATGTTTCCCTTATTATGTATTGAGACATTATTCTTTATTGTCTATTTTGACTATGAGGGTGAGCCCGGTTGCTTTGTCTTGACCCCTGCTCTTACCTATATATTAGAGGTGTTTATTAGACATGCTATGTATCTATGCTAAGCGCCTTGACTCTATTGTTCTTCATGTCTGTGAAATGAAAGTGCTTTCCCTTAGCCCTGATTGCCCCACTTTATTATCTTGTGATGCTTGCTTTTATTGGTTCCGCGACCAAGGATGTGTAATGATGTCCTAAGAGGCTTGCTTCGGGTTCCTTTGGGTTCCCCTTGCACTGTGTCACGTCTAGGCCCTAGGCTTGGGTCGTGACAGGGGTTATATCCCCATCCCCAAATAAATGTGAAATCTCCCACACTTAACCATTTTTTTCAACTCTATAACTCACAAAACCCTCTCTAAAACCTCTTCAAGACTCTCTCAAATCTCTCATTCAAATTCAAGGATTTCAAGCTAAATTTTGGAACTCAAGAACATATCTCAAGCTTCAAGTCTCCTTCAAGGTCATCTCAAGGGATTCAAGGTTTAAGGTATGTGGGTCTTCATCCATGGGTCCTTTCACCTATGGAGCCCAACCATCTCTTTTTATGGAAATTGCATGATTGCAAGTTGTATTATCTATGACTATCTCTTATTATGAATTTTGAACACAAACTAAGTCGGGGTTTTATCAAGTATTGATTAATTATGCATGATATCTATTTCAAGATTATTCAATGAATTAATTTTTTTTGTATTGAAACTATGCATGATTTGAGCTTTTAAACTATGAACTATTATGAGCTTTTGTGATGGATTTCAAGGTACCCTAAATGAGGGTTTTACTACAATATTGGTGGGTTGATTTGCATGGAGTTTTCTCGTCTTGTGTCACTCTTGAATTGCATGATTTTGAACAAATATCATGAACTCACCATGTGATTTATAAAATGAAATGACAAGAATTCTCAAGTTGTTGATGAATATTTATAGATCTTGTGACCCATTCATGTTAAAGCAAGGGATCATGTATGATTATGATCTACTCTCATGTTCAAGTTAGCTTCAGTAGTAGACGTCAAGCATGTTTAAGAGTTTCCCATGTCATGTGTGATGCCTCTTCCCAGTTACTCATGTTATTATTAAAGTATGATTATTTCAAGTATTCCATGAGATTTGACTTAGCACCGATTAAGGCTTAAGTTGGGGTCTCGACTCAAGGGGTCTTTATATAAAGTCTTTAGTCTCTAAACTATGTGCCACAATAGGATTATAAATATTATCCTTTCTATACTAGTGGATCCATCTAGTTCATGTTATAATGTTTGTTTTACCTTGTCAAGTAGACCACACTTCGTCGGGGGTGTCACGCCCGGTCACTGAACTGAGGGGATGTCATGCCTTGGAGTCCAAGTTGTAGCTGCTTGGTCTATGTTAGTTTGAGGTCTCTTCCCACATATATATGATATATTATGCAAGTTAACTGTCTTACAATCATGTTTTCTTACAAGCATTGATCATGCATGCCATATTGAGATTATATATCCATTGATTATGATTATGTATTTTGATTATATTGGATTATGGCTTTGTTGCATTAAACCACACATAGTTAGTACATTTAAATGTACTAACACATACTCTATGCCTGCATGATATTATCATGTAGGGACCAGAGCTCCTTTTTATCATCCTCCGCCACGTGGCTAGTTCGATTCTCCAAGAAAGCTTTTGGTGAGTCCTCAATTCCGAGGATAATATCTACTTTATTTCATGCTATGATGAGATTTGTTCCTTATGTTGGATGCTTATTATCATGAGGGTGAGCCCGAGAAGTGTCTTGGCCTCCGCCCTATTCTAAAGTAGAGGCGTTGTTGGATACTGAATGTATATATGCTTACGAGCTTGACTCTTCTTATGTTTCTATGTTTATGAAAGACTTCCCTTAGTCCCTCTTCCCTTTTTAATTCTATCACTTGTTGATGTTTATTTTTCTTTTGCGACCAAGGATGTGTGAATGATATGCTAAGATGCTTGTTTTTGGTTCCTTTGGGTTCCCCATTCGCTAGGTCACATCTTAACCCTAGGCTTAGATTGTGACACCTGGAGGAGAATAGCCAAGCTGTTGCTAGTGCTACCATGGGAGGCTCATTTCTAGATCATCCATTTCCAATGATTGCTGAAAGGGTAGAGAAAGTGGTCAAGACAAATTGTGCATGGGGGACGAGAGAAAAGTTGACAATAAAGAGCTCTTTCATAGTTAATACTAATTTGGTGCGAGAAAAAATAAATGAGGATATGATATAAGAGTTTGGTCATATTAGTACCAACGTGGAGTTGTTGATGAAGCAGAACCAAGAACGTGTAAATGGAGTAGCTCATCAGCCTTCACGAGCACCCATGTACGAAGAGCCTTACTATGAGGAGGACACTAACTTCATCAGTGATCAGATGGTGGGTTTTCAGACTAATGCCCAAGGGTCCAATCAGGACTTTTGGCACTAAGGTCAAGGAAACCAACATCAAAACTATAATAGGGATAACACTTTTAGAGATAACAATCGAGGAGCTACTATGACAAGAACAGGGTCCAGGGTAGAGATGCTGATTAGGATTGTAGAGATGGCTATTGGAATGGTCCGTATGTGTCACCACATAATTGTGATTCGGGTGCTGGTAGCTCTAGAGTTGACGAGATGTTTAATCACCTGTTAAAGAAGTCTAACATTTAGGATGAGACCTTAAAGGGGATGAAATCTATCATCTCTAGTATTAATCAGAAAATCGAGTCTCATTCTATTGCTATCAAGTAGCTAGAGCAATAATTTGGTCAAATGTAAACTCAATTGAACCAGTACAAGGAAGGTACATTATCCAACAATACAGTCCAGAATCCAAAGAATGAGGGGCAGTGCATGGTGGCAACTACTCATGATGGCAAACAAACCATTGATCCTCTAATGCCAACTGATAATGATGATGTTCATGAGGAGATAGTTGAGAAAAAAGATACACATACCGGAGATGTTCATACCAATGATGGAGTAAGCGTGGCTGTAGCGACACCACAGGAGTTGATATCCATTCCTAGACCTCCCCTTCCTTTCCCTTAAAGACTCTAAAAGTAGGAGGAGGAAGGTAAATTCCTGTACTTTATCTCCATGTCAAAGCACCTCTTCATCAATATTCCTCTTATTGAAGCATTGGAGAAGATGGCTGGGTATAGGACCTATAATATTGCAGTGCGATAGCTACATGGTCCTTGGTGCAGAAGTGAGAAGATCCCGGAGTATTTACCATACCCTGTACCAATGGAGATATTGAGTTCGGAAGGGCATTATATGATTTACGTGCTAGCATAAATATGATACTCGTTGCGGTCTTCAAGAAGCTAGTATTAGGAACCCCTACTCCTATGAGCATGTGATTGTTGATGGATGACCTAATGAGGAAGAAGCCTATGGGGATACTATATGACATCCGTGCCAAAGTAGAGAAATTCATATTCCCCGCATACCTTATGATCCTTGATTGCGAATTCGACTTTGAAGTACCAATCATCTTGGAAGACTATTCCTAGCCACTGGACGAGCACTATTGGATATAGAATCTGACCAACTCAAGTTTTGATTGAATGATAAAGAAGTCATCTTCAACATCCGTCAGTCGATAAAGAGGACCGATAACTTGAAGATGCAAGTTTGAGCACTTGGTGAAGTCTATGTAACCAAGTTGTCCAAGTCGTGCCACGATAATAAATCAGGCACTGCTTGGGAGATAATCCCAAGGTAGAGACTAGCGCTTGGGCACCCAAGTTTTTTTTACCCCTATGCTTTAACTCTATCATACTTTGTGCATTGAGGACAATGTAAATTCTTTTTGATGGGGTGTGGGTAGTTATAGGATTTGGTGAAGTCTGAGTAACTATGGCCTATAACTATCTCAAATTTTGAATCCAGGGCTTTTTTTTTTGCCTATGTTCTTTTTGCCCAAGGACATTTATTTTCCGTTGAATGGGCATGTTTAGCGTGTATAGGAGGTATTAGTAGCATGTAGTACTGAAATCTATGGCATATGTTCGTTTTTGTCTAAAACATGATACCCATCAAAATTTTGTTAGTTAGCCTTGATAGTAACCATGTAGTTGATTGATTAGCAGTGCTTGTTCTAATAAGTGAGGTCTAATTATGATAACAAATGTGATATGAGAGTCTATGTTAGTAGTGTAATCAGTGTCATGTATGTGATCTTTCTTTGCTAAATTCATATATTGTGTTTCAATTCAGAACTTGCCCTGTTACTCTGACGTTGACTGTAGGCTAGTTGGTTAGGAAAGGATCTTAGGCCATTGTTCATATTAGTCCACTCAGCCTAAATGACCAAGAAAATGTGTAATATATCCTTTGATCCTAATGTTTGAGCCTTGCATATAACCATTTTCTTTGCAAAAACCTAATTAACCTAGCCTTATTGAAAGTAAATACTAAAATTGGCCCTAGTCCCTCCTTGAGTATTGTGCACCTTAACTGAGGCAAATAACTTAAGTTGAGGGTGGCTTCCAAAGTTGGCCTTAGTTCAAAGGTTGGATATTGTGCATCTCGACTTAGGCCAAAAGCCTAAGTTGAGGGCGGATGGTGCAAGAGTAATCACATAAAATGGAGTGGAAGCTAGTGATGTATGAAAAAATGGATAAAAATGTGCTATGGCTGCAAGATAAATGAGTAGATGCCCAAATGATGAGCTAAAAGGAACAATGATGCTAAAATAGAAGGCTATGGGCTAAAAATGAGAGAAAGATACCCAGAAAATCTAGAAATAGGATTAAGGGAGAATGAGTAGAAAAATGACAGTGTTGGCAGGGAAAAAGTGTAAAATAATGCAGTGTAAAGGAGGCCATTAGTCACTATGTTCCAAATATCATACCAAAGCCCCTCAACCTACGTTACAAGCTAAGAAAGTCCTATAGTGATCCTAGTCCAAGAAGTTGAATGTCATAGTCATGAGTATAGGGGAAAGTTTATACTCTTGAGCATGGTATTTGAATATCTATTGTGAGAGTTAGTGATTTTGTTTAGTCCTAAGTATTGAATCTAAAAATATTATCATGAGTGGGGTATGAGACTTCTTTTTTTTACTGGATTTGCATTGTATTGTTGATTCTAGACTAATTTATTGATTGTTGGTTATTTGTGGTTACCTTGCTTATCATAGTTACACTGTCTCACGTACTGATCTACATTGTTTTGTTTGATAACTATCTGATATGTATTGATGAGTAGTATAGGTTTCCGTGCTTGAGTTGGAGATGTTGTATGCTATTTGATTGAGGTCTGTGTATTACTGTATTGCTTATGTAGATTGAGTCCGTCACTTGAGGACATGCAATAATTTTTCTGATATATATTGATGAGTAGTATAGGTATCCGCGCTTGAGTTGGAGATGATGTATGCCATTTGATTGAGGTCTGTGTGTTACTGTATTGCTTATGTAGATTGAGTCCGTCGCTTGAGGACATGCAATAATTTTAAGTTGAGGGTGTTGATGTGTTGTCGAAACACAACACTTTTGATACTTAAAACTTGGAATGTTGTGTGTTCTCAAAGCGATGTTAGTGGGTTTGATGTGTGTTTATGTTTGTTTTTCAGGATTATAGGATTTGGCAAGAATTTGGCTAAGTGTGCAGTTGTTGTAGTTTTTGCTGATCTACGACACACTTTACAGGTTGTGGAAGTTTCCACAAGCCGTAGAGTGGGTTTGTAATCAGTGAAGGGCTGATTTTCTGAAGTTGCATCTATGAACTATCAGACAAGCCATAGAATTATGTACGAGTTGTGGATGAGGTTCCGTACTCTGAAGATCAAAAGTTGAGACTTTCAGAAAAGTCATAAGATGAAATCCTATACGAACCATAAGCCTGAATTTGACCCATAGAAAGGTCTCGTAGAAGTTGTGCCTAGATTTGACGAATGAAGTTCATGAAGCCTAGGACGGGCAATAAAATGTAGTACGACTCGTAACCCTACTCGTGTTACTTGCCAAATCTAGTTTTCCTATTTTGTTGGACTTGTATTTTAAGCACTATAAATAATATATTTTAGGTTATGTTCAGTAGAAAATAGAAGGAGACTGACCAAAAAGCTTGAGAGAAGTGCTTAGAAACACTTGGAGCATAATTTTGTGATTTTTATTCATACTTTGTGATTTCTTGTGAACAGTTTGGAATTTCTTGTTCTTAAATTCATCTTTGCAAGTGCTCAATTATGTTGTGATTTTTGCATATACAATGAGTATGCGTAGCTAAATCTACAACTAGGAATGTGGGAACCCTGAAAAACTAATAAGGTAAAACTGGATAATTCATAATTCTTGGAAAGTGTGCATGCATGTATTAATTAATTCTCTTCATTTTGATTGCTTTTTAATAGTGGCCAATATAAGAACCCGCTTAGTTGTTACTGACTGGATCAAGGTAAAAATGAATGGGTGTAACACCGCACACCTTACAATGTTAGTACTATGTAAATGAAACATGATATGATTTGGTCAAATTAGCGCCCATTTTTAAAAGTTCTCGAATCTCACGTTATAGGGAGATATGTGCGTCTAACGCTTAAGAAGGTCGAGTGAATGCATGTTGTATGTCAAATTGAGGAGATCACAGCCTTAAATGAAGTAAGAGAATTGAGGTGCTTGTAGGACTTAAGAAGCTAGCAGGTGAGTCACCTACATGCTTAGCTTAAATTAGTAGCTAAACGGAGACAAGGCCCGACGTCAAATTTATCCAAGTCCGATTATGAATAAAGTCCGAGTTAAGGGTAAATTTAGCCCATTTTTTAGCATCACACATGGACTATATTTTCAAACCAAGAAGAATATAAAAATCGCCCAAGTACATCACAACACACTTATCCATTTGGGCCCAAACTAAGTGAAGAGAAAGTTGGAAAATGGGTAGCCTAAGCTCATCAACTTTGAGACCCAATTAGGCCCAAGTGTAAGGGCCAAGCTGCTGCATAACTAGCTTAATAATATGTGGTATTAGGTGGTTAAAAGTCCAAGAGTAAGTCGGCCAAAAGACCCTTTATAAAGGGATCAAAACAGCCCTTAAGTCATTTCACTTTGGAGAAAACTTTCAGCTTCCTAAAGACTTATATTTCTCTCCTTACTTCACTTTACAAAGAAGCTAACACAACCCTCTAGGGTTCTGGAAGGAAGTATGAATCTTGAAGTCAAAGTTAAGCAATTATAGTTGTGTATTTAGTATGGTTTCTTCATAAAAAACAAGAAGTATATGCTAGTATGTTGTGCTGAAAATTCTAGACAACTTGTATTCTAAGGACTGTTGTGCATTTTTCTTGTTAATTAAGAGGCTTTTCTCTACTTGGTTGGTTGTATTATGAATTAATACATTTTTATATAACAAATATTGGTTTTACAGTAACGTAACCAGGCTGCTTCACCACTTTTACAGTACACAAAAGTAAGTCCTTATATGATATTGCAATTGTGTTCTTAGTATGAACTTGTGGACTATTGGAAGGAAGGCTATTACCTCACATCGTTAATGACTGATTTATTATTTTTCTGAGACTGGTTCAAGGCTGTTTTTATGTATAGATATTGTTGGGACAGTTTGATTAGAGTTGGAACAGGTTTGGAATTGTAGACGTCGAAATGTAGCGAAGGGAGGTAACATTATGCTGTCCATTAGTAGGTTGTGTAGAATTGTTATATCATGTTCTTTGTGGGCTGTTGTAGGACTGTTGTGGCACTAAAATAGGCTGCACATAATGTGTACATGAAATATGTGTTAGAAAATATGATTATAAGTGAAAAGATTAAAGGAATGCGTTTGCGTCTCTAATTATAGGCTTGCTGCCCAGGTGTTAGTTTTTGTGATATTGGGTTGCCAAGAGGTGTTTCTTTGCTGCTAATACTAGTCTTATTGCCTACTATGTTGTAGATAAATATTTGTAGGAAGGGAAGGTTGTCTCGAGGTAGTAACGAGGTCATACAACATGGTATGTAAGGCTACTTGATTTCGTATTACTTGGCATGAAATCTAGATTCTTTCATGGCACATAAAGGCACTTGCAAACTTCGACACAACTATTAACCATGTCTCCACTCTCTAACATCTTCATATTCTTCCATACATAGTCACCTTCAAATATGCATACATGCCTGGATACTAAGTTACATGGGTTCTTGTTACTAAATAAAGTTCATGAGTTGTTTCATTTCATATGCATTTCATTATTTGTTTAATGTACTCCTTTCACTGTGATATTGTCTTGTATGATTATCTACATGTTGCATGCTACATATACAGTCCTATACTCCAATATTGTGACTACCAAAAGAATCATCTTAAAGGTAATTGAAAGATAAAGTATATTGTTTATTGATGGGTGGTAGCCCGAGGGGTGGAAAAATCACCTAGCCAGGGACGATCCTATCACGAGTGGTAGCTCGAGGGGTTAAGGAAGAACCTAGCCAAGGATGATCCCAATACAGTTTACCACTGACCAGCTGGTCATTTTTGTTACATGTTGTGCACAAACTATACACTAAAGGTAAAGTAATATAAGGAACATAAAGTACATGATCCCAAAGTATAGCCAAGAGTGGTATCTAATTTTACACCAATGCATGGTTTCATTTGAGTTGTTACTTCATGTACAGTATGTCCTGCCTTACATATTCAGCACATTTTCCCGTACTGATGTCCCTTACGAGGGACCTGCATTTCATGTTGCAGGTACAGGTACTAGGAGATCTCCTCAGTAGGAGTACAGGATATCCAGCTGCTATTACTAAGCTCTAGGTTGCTTCCGAGCTTTGTATGTCTGGAGCTTATATGTTTGTATTGTACAGTTAGCTGAGGCGGGGCTTATGCCGACCCTTATCATTCACTTTTCCTTATCTAGAGGCTTTGAAGACCATGTAAATTAAAGTGCGGTCCTATCTCATACTTTAAACAAATTGGCCCCAACATCCCAGCCATATGCATTTCCTTTTGGCTTGTTATCACTGTTTAATTTCTTAAAGGCATGTCAAATATTAAAATCCTTTATAATACATTTAGAAAGCGCATAGATAAGGGTTGGTTCTGCCGGGCCTTATCGGCAGTGGGTGCCAGTCCGCCCTAACAGGACTTGGGGCGTGACAGAAGTGGTATCAGAGCGGGTCGTCCTAGGGAGTCTACAAAGCCATGTCTATGTAGAATCTTGTTTATCGATGTGTTGTGCACCACATTTATAAGCAGGAGGCTACGTGGCGTTTAGGAGTTGTTACTTTCTTTTCATTCTTTAGATCGTGCCATAAAGCCAAGTGTAATAGGTGCATAATGTCTAACTCCTAAATTGTTTTGTACATCAATTATGCAAAAAATCAGGCAAAATAAAGGTAAAGGGAAGGGAGTAGAAGTGGTGGTTGGTATAGCCAGTCAGGTTAGACAATGAAATGGGGTTCAAGAGGAGTCTCTATCATAGACATCTTCAACTCCTCCAGTTCTTGATGAACCTGAGAGTAGTGAAATTCCCCCAGAACCACCTATTGATGCTACCGTGCAGGATCTGAGAAATGCAGTCCAGCTATTGACTCGTATAGTTGCTGTTCAAGGTCAAAGGCAGGAAGATCCAGTTATGGGTGCAAGTGGTATAGATAGGGCAGTTGGCACAGGGATATGCGATTTTCTTAATTTGGACCCTCCATCCTTCACTGGGTCAGATCCTAATGAAGATCCCCAAAACTTTATTGATCAGATTCAGCGCACTTTAGATGTTATGCACGTGAGTGGTACATAAGCTGTCGAGTTAGCAACATATAGGTTGAAGGGTGTGGCTATATTGTGCTATGAAGCTTTGAAGTAATCTAAGGACATAGATGCACCTCCAACTACCTGGAAAGAATTCAAAGAGGCCTTTCTTGACCATTACTTGCCATTAGAGTTCCAAGAGGCCCGTGCATATCAGTTCTTGAACCTCCACCAAGAGAATATGAGCGTGAGGGAGTATATCCTCCAATTCAATTCCCTGGCAAGGTATGCTCCTAATGTAGTTGCTACTATAGAAGATAGAGTTCACCGATATGTAGATAGGTTGGATACGTATCTGGTCAGAGACTGTACCATTACTTCCTTGAACAAAGATATGGACATAGCGAGGATGTAGGATTTTGCACAGAAATTGGAGGATCAGAGGCAAAGAAGAAGGACACAAGAGGTAGAAAGGGCGCAATCCAAGAGGGCCAGGTCTACAGGGAAGTTTACACCACCCCAAGGTGAGCTTAGGCCTCAATTTTCTAATAGATCGCCTAAGCCATCATCCTCCTACTCTACAGCCAGTGCTCCACCACAATTTAAAGGGGCTAGAAGTAATCAGTTTGGTCAACAATGTGAGGGACAAGGTATATGGACAACTAGATATTTGGCAGGCCAACCAATGACTCCTAGGCAGTCTTGTAAACAATGTGGAAGAAGTTATCTGGGTATATATCGTGTCGATACAGATGTTTGCTATTGGTGTGGTGTGCCAGGGCATATGATGAGAGATTACTCGAGGAGGCGCATGGGTGATATAACGCAATCTACTAGGTCAACTGTTGCATCATCATCGTCAGGTCATCCAATAGGTAGGGGTCAACATGCACCTGTGCATCGTGGTAGAGGTGTTAGAGGGGCAGCTAGCTCTAGCGAAGTCTAGAATTGCACTTATGCACTGGGGAGTCGGCAAAATTTTGAAGCTTCACCTGATGTGGTCACAGGTATATTGTCCATCTTTTCACATAATGTGTATACATTAATTGACCCTGGTTCTACACTATCATACATCACTCCACTAGTTGCTGGGAGGCTTAAGAGAACATCCAAATTACTGAACAAATCATTTGAAGTGTTCACACCAACCGGTGAGTCTATTATAGCTAGAAGGTAGTAATTGTTTGTGATCGTGACACATAGACTGACCTAATTGAGCTAGAAATGGTGGAATTTGATGTTATAATGGGTATGGATTGGTTATCTTCTTGCTATGCCACCGTGGATTG
>JAABOM020035693.1:0-16973 GCA_011800125.2 Solanum clarkiae
AAAAGAAAGTAAAGAACTAGTCCTAGAACAAGTAGGATTTAGTTGAAACAAAACACGAATAAAAAGGAACTTACTTAGAATAAGAAAAAAAATTCTCGTTCCTCAAAAACTAAGAATCCTCTCTTAATTCCTTTTTATTAGGAAACACTAATGCATAATTTTGAGGGTAAGTAAACGTATTTCACAGAGAATAAGTTATCTCCTTTTCTAAATCTTTCTTTTACCCTATATACTTAAGAAATCTCTAGATTTACCAAGAACAGAATCTTGATAGAACCTCTCTGATACCACTTGATAGGATCGAGACTAGAAACAATACTAAGGTGCAGTGAATACTAGAATGCGAAAGCAACAACAAAAAAACAAAGATAAAAACTAATTAAAGATATGGCAAATTTAAAGGAAATATCCAAGAATTTTCAAGAAATTGATATTATAAGGCCTTGACAAGATCCCAGTAACAACGTAAAGATTTATGAAAGAAATCTGATGCCATTACTTGAAAAAACGAATCAAAATGTTAGATTCAGATCTTGACCGCTTTATGAGTAACTAAAGACAATAATTAGCATATAAACTAATCACCTTCTAAAGAATGCAAAAAAGAAATCAAAGATATCACAAGAAGAAAGTACTTTATACCTCAAACTATGAACTAGTAAATATTTAAAGATAAATTCTCAAAGAACAAGTCACAAAGGTTCAATAGAAGTCTCTCAAACATTATTAATATCAATCTAAACATTATTAATATCAATCTAATTATCCTTAATGAAAGGAAAAAGACTCCCATATATATTATAGGGTCCTTGGATGTCCAAGACTCCTTAGGTTACGCCAAAGGAGTATCCAAAACCTAGAAAGAAAATTACAAGGTAAATCCTACAATAGAAAGGAAATAAAGTAACCTTAACTAAGAATAGACCTAATAGTTCTAGGAAAGCATCAAATGATACTAGGATACTTTATATAGAACAAAGAAAAAATTAATAACTTATATATAAATAAGGAAATAAGGTAAAAACCAACTAGGAGAAGAATCTTGACAATTTTGGAAAGTTTGACGAGTCTTTTCTCCAAACTTGGGCAGAAAGCAACCTTTGTTATGGCTGATTCTTGGACTCTTCTTGGCCTTGTTTGCGTGAAATTTAAATCGAAAATTCTTCCTCTTGGACTTGAATTTGGGACACCAATAGTTGTAGCGTTTGGACAATTCATCCTTCTTGGGCTTTAGCTCTTCTTCCCCAACAAGACGTCTTTGGATCTGCAATTGAAGATCATTGAGCTTTTTATTAAACCCCTTTGTTTGAGATCTTGTTATGGGCCTTCTTTGAGCTTCTAAAGCTTCATCCTTTCCCTTCAACGGAGCAGAGCTTTGTATGATGCTATCACCTTAAACTTGGGTTTTCTCGATGTAGACTTGAAGGAGACTTGAAGCTTGAATAAAGTTCTTGAGATCCAGAATTAAGCTTAAGACACTTGAATTTGAATGGAAATGTTTGGTTAAATGGTTGAGAGGTTTTAGAGTAGGTTTTCGAGTGATATGAAATTGAAAAATGGCTGAGTTATAGGTGTTTTCACGCATAAGTAGGCATGGGGCTATGACCCCAATGCCCTTGGGCTGATATGAAAAAATCAAGAAAAATAATACACTGGTCCACACCCTTTGCATGATGCTGACCAGACACGAACCACCTTCCAACACTAATCCGCGCCCCTGGCACATCATGGCCAGGGTGCGGATGGCCATTGGAAATTGCAAATTAGCGAAAATTATTTTTCACTACGGATACTCTAAAATCAGGGTTATACGCATCTCCCACTAAATTTTTCCCCACGATCGAAAATATGAAGTCAAATTTTCGATATCAAGCACGAATTTCGAGTTATATGGAAATTACGAATATGCACATTTCTGAAGCACATTTTAGGGCATTTTTAGGGCGTTTCAATATCTCCCTCTTGGGAACGTTCGTCCCCGAATGTCAAAGAAACTTAATAAGAGAAGTAATCTTGAAGATTTTAGCCCGATATGAATGGAACAAATTCATTTAAACATTATTTCAAAAATCTCAACATGAATGCCAAAAATCACCATAAACTTGTCAACATAAATATGAATGCATGCAAAATGACATAAGGGCTTAAACTTAAGACTTGAAATCATATAGAGGACTTAAATTAGTACCTTCGGCTTGAGTAGAGTGGAAGAGATAGGGATATCGCTTTCTCATATCTGCCTCGGCTTCCCATGTGGCACTTTCAACTTATTGGTTCCTCCAAAGGACCTTGACAGAAGCTACATCTTTGTTTCTTAACCTCTTCACTTGTCTATCAAAAATCTCCATCAGGACCTCCTCATAAGTCAAATTATCTTCTTCAACACCCACAACATCCAAGGGTACTATAACACTCGGGTCACCCACACACTTTCGCAACATGGACACATGGAAGATCGGAGGAACCATATTCATTTCCATAGTGAACTCCAACTCATAAGCAACCTTACCCACTCTACTCAGAACTTTAAAAGGACCCACAAAACTTGGGCTTAATTTCCCCTTCTTGCCAAATCGAACCACGCCCTTCGTAAGTGACACTTTCAAATAAACCCAATCACCAACCTTAAATTCAAGATCTCTTGTCCTCACATTGGAATAGGATTTATGTCTACTTTGGGCTGTTTTCAATCTCTCCCTCATCAACATCACCTTCTCCAAGGCTTCCATGACAAAACACGGACTTAGCCAAGCCATTCCCCTACTTAAAACCACCCAACTGGGGAATCTACAACACCTACAATAAAAGAGCCTCAAATGGGGCCATACCGATGCTTGAGTGGTAGCTATTGATGTAAGCAAATTCAATGAGTGGAAGATGTTCTTCCCAACTACCCTTAAACTCCAAAACACAAGCTCTAAGCATATCCTCAAGAGTTTGGTTAGACCATTCGGCTTGACCATCCGTTTGAGGATGAAATGTCGTGCTAAGCTTAACCTTGGTACCAAGACCTCCTTGGAAGGACCTCCAAAAGTGAGAAGTGAATTGAGCACCACGATCTGAAATGATGGACAAGGGTATCCCATGCAATCTAACCAACTCATATATATATAACTTGGCATAATCTTCGGCACCATAAGTAGTTTTGATCGATAAGAAGTAAGCCGACTTTGTCATTCTATCCACAACAACCCAAATAGAGTCAAAATATTTCCTAGTCTTAGGAAATCCAACCACAAAATCCATGTTGATCACTTCCCACTTCCAAGTAGAAATTTCTATATCTTGGGCTAGGCCACCCGGCCTTTGATGTTCGGTCTTCACTTGTTGGCAATTGACATCTGGATATGAACTTGGCAATATCTCTCTTCATACCACTCCTACACTTCCCTTAAGTCTCTATACATCTTTGTAGAACCGAGGTGAATGGAATAGAATGAATTATGGGCCTCTTTAAAGATCAATTCTTGCAAATCATCCACATTTGGCACACACACAATCTACCTTGGTACCTAAGGGCACCATCTCCCCCTTAGAAGAAAGCCTCTACTTTTCTATCTCTCACCAAGGCCTTCAACTCTAGCAAGGCGGGGTCAAGATCTTGTTTTGCCTTTACCTCTTCAATCAAGGATGATTTAGAACCATCAATAACTACTACCTGCATTGTCAACCTCATCCAACCTAACCCCAAATCTATCTAATCGGTGAACTTCTCTAGCTACCTCTTTGTCACCATCATCAATTTGAGCTAGACTACCCATGGACAGTCTACTTAGAGTATCGGCCACAATATTAGCTTTGTCGGAATGATAATGCACACTCATATCATAATCTTTAAGGAGCTCTAACCACCTTTTTTGTCTTAAGTTAAGATCTTTTAGGGTGAACATATATTAGAGACTCTTGTGGTCAGTAAATACATGGACATGAACCCCATACAAGTAGTGACGCCAAATTTTCAAAGTAAATATCACGCCCGCCAATTCATGATCATAGGTGGGATAATTCTTCTTATGCACCTTAAGTTGTCTAAAGGAATATGCTATCACCTTACCACTTTGCGTCGAAACACACTCCAAACCAATTATTGAGGCATCACAATATACAACAAATCCTTCCAACCCTTCCGGTAGACACAAGATAGGAGTGGAGGCAAGCTTATCTTTCAAAGTCATTGGTCCACACAAATTTTGCCTTTTTTGTGTCAATTTAGTCATAGGGGAAATAATAGAAGAGAAACCCTTTATAAGCCTCTGGTAATAACCTGCCGAATCCTAGAAACTTTTAATGTCTAATGGAGTCAAAGGCCTAGGCCAATTTCTAATCACCTCCATCTTCTTAGGATCCACCTTATGCTATCACCCGACACTACATGCCCTAGAAAAGCAACCTCTTTCGACCAAAACTCACATTCTTCGCATTTTGAATACAACCGCTCGTCCCTCAAGATTTGCAACACTACCTTCAAGTGATCCACATATTCCTTCTCCCTATGGGAATAGATCAAGATATCATCAATAAAAAGCACCACAAACAAGTCAAGGTAGGGTTTAAAGACCCTATTCATAAGGTCCATCAATATAGCCGGTGCATTAGTCAACCCAAAGGACATAACCACAAACTCAAAGTACCTATACCTAGTCCAGAAAGCCATCTTGGGAATGTCACACTCCCTCACTTTCACTTGGTGATACCTGGACCGAAGATCGATCCTAGAAAAGTGACTAGATCCTTGAAGTTGATAAAAAATGTCATCAATCCTATGTAGAGGGAACTTATTCTTTATGGTGACTCTATTAAGTTGCTAGTAATCAATGCACATTCTAAGAGAACCATCCTTTTTCTTCACAAACAACACTGATGCACCCCAAGGTAGTCACACTAGGCCTTAGGAAACTCCATTCCAACATATCCTGCAATTGCTCCTTCAACTCCACCGAGGCCATACGGTAAGGGGGAATAGAAATGGGTTGAGTATCGGGAAGGAGGTCTATACCAAAATCTTTTTCCATTTCGGGAGGAACACCGGGAAGCTCATCGGGAAAAACATAAAAAAAACTCATTAACCACCGGAATCTACTCAATAGGAAGGACTTCGGACTCAACATCCCTTACCCTCACAAGATGATAGAAACAACCCTTAGAAACCAACTTTTGGGCTTTAAGGCAAGAAATGAATCTGCCCTTGACCACCACATCACAACTTTCCCACTTAAGGATAGGTTCATTGGGGAAGTGGAATTTAACCCTACGGGTTCTACAATCAATAAAAGCATAATATGCATGCAACCAATCCATCCCAAGAATGACAACAAAATCCACTATATTTAACTCAACAAAAATCACAAGGCAAGATTTTATGCAAGATTAACATGGGGCAATTTCTATAGACTCTTTTAGCTACAATGGACTCACCAAAGGGAGTAGATAATTCATAAGTTTCACACAACAATTTGCGACTAACGTGAAGCTTTTTGACAACGAAAGGAGTAATAAAAGAAAGAGTGGCACCCAGGTCTATCAAAATACACACATCAAAATCAAGAACATTCAACATACCTATGAAGCATTACTTCAAGTCTAGTGATCCATAGAGGGGTATGGTTTAGAATGTCGACGACCATCCTCATAATCCTTAGTAACCCATGGGCAATGTTTCAACTTACGATTCTTTGCACCACACTTAAAACATGCACTCGAACCGACCAAACAATCCCCTGGATGGTACTTTCCACATTTGTCACACGTTGGGGAAACTTGAACACCAACACCCTTGCCTATCCCTTGAACATATGGACAACTAGGAACCTTATGGCCCATCTTGCCACACCCAAAGCATGCACCCATGTTCCTCCAACAAGTGCCACCATGATTTCTCCCACACTTTGGGCACGTAAGGCGAGTTATCCCACCATTGCCACCTTCAATTTGGACCCTTCTTCTCCCTTCATTTGAGCCCACCGAGAAATCTCTCATCTTATGCCCAACACCGCTACACTTGAAACAACCCTCAACTTCCACCAAAAACCCCTTGATGTTTCTTGCCACACCCTTGACAAGTGACAAAAGGGATTTTTTTCTCCTTGTCATTAGAAACTAGTAGACTAGTAGAAGATGAGGCACCACCAACTCGGTCCCTCTTAGCCTCACTTTCCCTCCTCTTATCCCTTGAAGTCTCAGGAGCACCTACTTATTGATTGATTTGAGCGGATACAACCGTGGCTAATAGCCATAGAGTATTACGAACCTCCGCATTCAACATATCCCCATTGGGAAGTTGACCCCTAAGTGAGCGGTGGTCACCGCCTTGCCCACCATCCTGAGTAGATTGAGACATATTCTGAAATGTAATGGTTCAAGATCAATAATAAGCCTTAGGAGTCTTAGCTCTACCGCATGACATAGATCATGAAGAAGTGAAACATTTTCTACAATACCTCATAGCCTCTCACTCATAATTGTGGTGCACTTCACAACCATGAATAAGACTCTAATTGACGCAATATGTTGGATTTTGAGGACTATTAACAACCTAGTGCTCTGACACCAAGTTTGTCATGACCCAAACCTAGGGCCTAAATGTGACACGTTGAATAGGGAGCCCGAAGGAACCCAAACAAGCCTCTTAGCATATCAATCACACATCTTTGGTCCCAGAAGCATAATAACCACAACAAGAGATATAAATAAGGGAAACGGGACTAAGGGAAGTCTTTGATAATCATAAGATATTCAGGAGTCAAGCTCATATCATAAATACATCAATTGTTCCAATAACACCTCTATCATAGATTGGAGCGAAGACCAAGACACTTTTTGGGCTCACCTCATCATATCAAGTGTTCAACATAAAGAGATATCAAATAGCAAGAGTAGCGTAGCTAGTGTCCCCAAACTTGAGGACTCACCAAAGCTTATCTTACGAAATGCTAAAACTAGCCACATGGAGGATGATCGAAAGGTGCTCCGATCCCTAAATGGTAACATCATGTAGGCATAGAGTATGCGTTAGTATGTTTAAATGTACTAAGTATGTAGGATGAAATGCAACAAGACATAGCCAACATATTCAAAATACATAATCATAACCAAACGATAAGTATAATATCAATATGGCATGCATGATCAATGCTTGAAGTAAAACTTGTTTGTAAATCATATAACTTATATAGAATATAATACATGTGTGGGAAGAGACCATAATCATATACCAAGCAACTACTACTTGGAATCTAAGGCATGTCACCCCCTTTGAAGGTGATTGAGGTATCCACCCCTCAACATGATGGTATGGGCCTGTTACCCCACAACAAAGTGATCTAGGTATCTACCCCTCAACATGGTAGTATGGGCATGTCACCCCCTAATAAGGTGGTTGAAGTACCTACCCCTCAACATGGTAGAATGGGCATGTCACCCCCAATAAGGTGGTCGAGGTATCTACCCCTCAACATGGTAGTATGGGAACGTCACCCCCCAAGAAGGTGGTTCACGCATCTCAACCCCTCAACAAGTTGATTGGGATGTCACCCCCAATAAGGTGTAGTCAACTTGCAACACTATTGATATTTTTCATGAATTCAATGCAGACTTGCAAACCTTTAATCATTATAAAGTCACTTGACTTATAAAACATGTAATAGACCATCAATAACTTGAGAATCCTTGTCAAGACATTTTATGAAACACTTGGTGGGTATACAATGCTAGTTCAAAATTAGGCAGCTCATGAAATAATATAAGAAAACTCCATGCAAAATAACCCACCAACATATAGTAAATCCCTCATGCAAGATACCTTGAAATCTATCATCAAATCTCATAATAGATCATAGTTTCATAGCTCAAAGCGTGCATAGTCTCAATAGATAAAACCAATTCATAATATAAGCTTGAAATAAATAAAAATGCATATTCGACCAATCTTCATAAAATCCCAACATGATTTATAATCAAAATTCATAATAAGAGATACCCATAGAAGATACAACTTGAAATAATGCAATTTTCATAAAAAGGAAGATTGGGCTCCATGGGTGAAAGGACCTAATAGATGGAACTCACATATCTTAAAATTGGGTTTTCTTGTTGTAGACTTGAAGGAGACTTGAAGATTGAATGCAGTTCTTGAGATCCAGAATTAAGTTTGAGACACTTGAATTTGGATGGAAATTTTTTATTAAATGGTTGAGAGGTTTTAGAGAGGAATTTTGCGTGATATGGAGTTGAAAAATAGCTAAGTATAGGTGTTTTCATGCATAAGTAGGCATGGAGCTATGACCCCAACGCCCTTCGGCTGAAATGAAAAAACAAGGAAAATAATACACTGGTCCGCGCCCTTGGCACGACACGGACCAGATGCGAACAACCTTCCCACACTAATCTGTGCCCCCGGCGTATCACGACCTGGACGCAGATGGTCACTGGAAATTGTAAATTTTTGAAAATTATTTTTCACTACTGATCCTCTAAAATCAATGTTATACCCATTTTTCACTCGATTATGCCTGTTGATCAAGAATATGAGATTGGATTTTCGATATCACACACGGATTTTGAGATATATAAAAATTACGATTATGGGCATTTTCGAAGCACATTTTTTGGGCATTTTTAGGGTGTTTCAGTGCGACATCCTTTTTTCTTCAATCCCCATAGCAAAAAATTAGTTTTCGCTATGGGTCATCTAAAAATCAAACATTACCCCTTTCCTATACAGTTTTGCCTCTTGAAAAAGAATATGAAGCCAAATTTGTGAAATCATGCATCAATTTTGAGATATTCAAGAAATACACTATAGGGTATTTTTTCGAGGTGCGTGAGAGGTGTTATGCTTTTGATCAATGTCCTCAAGTGGAGGAGTGTTTATGATTCTCATTTTGATTCTGGTTCTAATTCGGAGCTTCATTAGTCGTGTTATTTGCGTTGTCTTGGGCCATCATTCTCAATGTTCTTTGGATCTCTGGGTCAAATGGAGTCAAGGGATGCCTCAACTTCATGTGTTGTGCATACACTACACTTGCACTCTAAAACAAAAACAAAAACAACAAAAATGCAAAACGAGGGAAATAAGGATTGCTTCGCGAACTACTCACATTAAACAAGTCTATCCCTATTCCTTGGCAACGGCACCAAAATCTTGATGTATGCCCCCCCTCCCCCGCTACGCCTCATTTTTGAAGGTTAAAGTAGTCGTTGTCAAGATACAACCTAACTAAGGTTAGGGTCGATCCCATACGAAATAAGGGAGCCCTACAGAAATTTCAAGCAGTTCAGGTGGATTAAACTACTTATCTCCCCAAAGGGGGGATATGTAAAAACTATGAAAAGAAACCCTAGACTAAGACAAGTGTCAAATCAGTACGAAGAGTAACTAGGGTATTATGTTCCCCATGATTCCCTATCTCGGTATTACCAGATAATCAAATTCTTTTCTAGTGTGTAGTATGTAGAATGGTAAGTTACACTTACCAAACTCTTTGATCCAAGCAAGAAGCAAATTTTACTACATCAATTGAATTCTGTTAATTAATCCTTTTTCCTATTTATTATTACCTTGATCCAGTAAGTGACAGTAAGTGAGTTTTAATGTTGGACACCATTAAAAATCATTTAAATCAAAGAGAATTAATTAATATATGCATGTACACTTTCCTAGAATTACGAATTATCCGATTTTTCTTTGTTAGTATTCATGGTTCCCACAACCCTAGTTGTGGATTTAGCTACTCATTATCAGTGTAGATGCAAGAATCATAATTTCGAATAACTCAATTGAGAATTTACAAAATAGAACTAAGAACAAGAAATCTAAGCTCTTCACTAAGAATCACAAGATTGAATTACAGAACACAAAATAGAGTTTCACAAGTGTCTCACAATGACTCTCTGAAGTTTCGGATTGTTCTCTACTGTTCCACATTGTTCCCTCTGAATAATAACCTAAAAACCTATTTATAACATTTGAAATACAAGACCAAAATGAAATAGGAGAATTGGTTCGGCAAGTTCCATGATCAATTCTACGAGCCGTATAAAGTTTTAAGGCCTGTAGTCAGGGCTTCATGGATTCCTTCAGCAAATCTGGGGTTGAATTTTATGAGACCCATCTATGGGTCATATATATTTCTATGGCCCGTAAAGGGTTTCATCTAATGACTTTTCAGCAACTCTCCACTTTCTGATCACTAGGATATGACACACGATTTACAACTCATAAAAACTTTTACGACTCACCTACATGTTCATAGATTCAATTTCAAAAAATCACCCTTCACTGGAATTTGGTATGAAACTACTTCAAGGCCCATGGAAACTTCCACGGCCCATAAAGGGTTCGTAAAACATTCATCTTCTGGAATTTCTGCACACTTAGCCAAAAAATCATGCTAACCCTCTAATCCTGCAAATCAAATGTAAAACATCAAATCTACCAACATCGCTTTGAGAACACACAAAATTTAATATTTTAAGCATTAAAAGTGTAGTATTTTTATAACACATCATGGACCTCAAAGGGTGCCAAATACCTTCCTTTCGAGATAACTAGAACTCTTACCACTTCTCTTGTGAATTAGACACTTAGATCTAGTTTAATATGAAATTATGTCCTAACGTACCTTAAACTCTAGGTGGCGACTATTCTATAATTTTCAAATCCCAAAAGAGTTGGGTCACGACATCGTACAGGTTCCCATTTTCATGAGAAAGTAGGAGAAAAAATATGTGCCCTGTATACTATTTTTAGCTATTGGGTTTTGGCTTAGTGCACTGGAATGCTCAGTGATGTTTTGGGATACCTATATTGTGAGTGTTGTTGCCTATGTTAACTCTAGGCACGATGTGACCTGGAAGTTTTGGATCTGGATTATTGGTTGTCTGAGTGACTACTTTAATAACTGGAGTCCTAGATGGCGATCCCCATGGTCTGAGTTTTGGTGGCCATGACTTAAGATGCTAGGTGGCAAATGTTGAATCCTAGTTGTGAGCACCTATTGATTTCATTGGGTCTAGGACCCCGTTGGTTCCATTCTAGGCAAGGCCCTATTATTGATATTCTGAATTAAGACACACTTGTTAAACAAGGGGGTTTCTTTCTTACATGAGGGATATGTACTACTGTTTCACATGTATATTCTGGTTTAGGAGCCACGTGCCGGCATAAGGTCGAGGACCCAAATGATATGTGATTGTTGGGGTGAGACCTTATGATTGATCATCCATTGATTCACACAACTATTTACACTTATATTGTGTGTGGGTGTACTTTCTAGTCTTATTGGTGTCCTAGAGAAGTTTAGGCACAAATAATTAGGGCCTTACAACCACATATAAAGGACCTCTGTTCTAATGATGTGGAGAGCTACCTATGATGGTTCTGTGGGATTCGATGATTATCAGTTAGCTCTATATTATGCCTACTTGTACCTCCCGAGCTTATGGGGGCCCAAGTGGCATGCGGGCATAGATCTTAGGGCCTTGTACCCATGTACCGTACCAAGTTTGATTGAGGTTGATGTTATGAGATTATGTGTGGGACAAGTGCTTTTATCTACATATAAACTACATATTATATATTATTTCACCCGGTCGGCTGATGATGTCGATTGGGTGTCTTCTTCTAGTACTCACACTTACTTTTTCATCTTCCCATAGTGCAGGTCTAGGTTCTAGCAACTGGTACTGAGTTCAGGGGATTTGAGAGCGCAGGAAAATACTTTTGGGTGAGCACCGACAACTTTGGCATCATGGTCTCTTCTTTTGATGGCCTTCATTTGCTTTTAGACTTTGGCCTTCTACTGTAGTATGATGTATTGTAAGAGTACTCTCGAGTTGTATATTATATTTTTTGGCCATGTATACTAGTATTTATTTTACTCATTGTAGCTCTGTACAGACAACTTTCATGTTCTAGGTAGAGTTCAGTTCTTACTATTGTATTTTGTTGGTTTAGTCTTGACTAGAAGCTAGGATAGGTACCCTGGGATTTGGGATTGGCTTTCCTATGGGCGGAACCTAGCAGGCGCCATCATGATCTGAATCGGGTCGTGACAAATTGTCAGAGCCTAAGATTCACTAGTCTCAGCTGTACAGAGCTACCATCTAGTAGAGTCCTGTGGATAGTTTTGGAGACGTTTGTGGCTTATCTATATGTCGATATGGGACATTTAGGAACTTTCCTAAACTGTTGATTCTTGTTGTGCCCTTGTCAGTTATCCTTTGACATATGAGAATCTGACGTTGTCCATTTTTATAAATACGATATGTGGAGGGCTTGTATAAAGCCAAGGTAAAGGCCGGCGAAAGGCTGCACTGTCAGTCTCGAGTAGGGCTACTAAAGGCCCAAGATCCACCGCAACCGGACGCACCATCTCCCCCAGTAGCTTTTGCAGTTTCCCCAAAGTGCAGGCGCTCCTTGGACAAATATTGATGGTACTGGGAGCCCTAAAGTAGGGTGCAACACCAGCTCCTTCTCCTCCATTTTTAGATGCGGGCAAAACCTGTTGTTCTAGAGGTTCTCACTCAGACGGAAGAAGCAGTGCAATTTCATGACTAGTGATTACTTGGCTGCTTTTTCAGATTGGCCTTGCCGAGGTTTTTAGGAGCCACGTGAGAGGATATGCATGAGTTCTTGACCTTTCATAGAGCAGTTATAGTCCTTACAATTGTTGGAGTCTCAAAGGGTTGAGTTTACTACTTATCAACTTGATGGCACACCCAGGAAGTGGTGGCAGACTTACCGAGATTCCAGGCTAGAAGATGTCGCATCAATGACATAAGCAATGTTCACAGAGGCTTTTTTGACTAGATTTGTGCCTAAGAGTTTCAGAGTCCATCGTTGGGATCAATTTGTGAGACTTGAGCAGGGGAAGATGACTGTGTCCCAGTATGAGGTTAAATCCAAGGAGAACTCCCAATATGTCCTAACTATTTTGCCTTTAGAGGAGGAGAAGATCCATTATTTTGTGAGAAGTTTGAGGTCTCAGTTAAGGATGGCCAAATATGCACTAGTTACCTAAGGCTGCTCATTTTTGGACATTGTTGATCATGCTCTCTCTCTAGAGCAGATTAGTCGCCAGGTCCAAATGGCAGCAACAAGTGGGCTATACAAGAGGAAGAGTTAAGTGATTCCTAGATATGGTTTTGAGTGTCGATGGATAGGCCTCCGAGGAGAGGTCGGCAGGGTCAGACTAGCCGGCTATACCAGGCATCACTACAGGCTTCCGAGGGTGGCCATCAAGGCCCGACTACTTTTATCAGGGGTGGTTCCCCATATTCCACTGGATGCAGATAGAGAGAGTGATTCTATTTCTTCAGGACCAATTGGGTCATACTTTGCAGGTAGCTAGGATTCCAGGGCATCCAGATCGGGGTTTGTAAGATCGTGATCGTAGAGACAGGGCTGCTTCAGGTTGTTTTGGGTATGGGGCACCAGATCATTAGCTCAAAGATTGTCTAGAGCATAGAGCACCACTAACTGCCACACATCCCATCAGATCAGCTCACACCAAGTGGCAGGGGTAGGGGTCAGGATTGTGGACACCAGGATGATAGGTACAACGACTAGCAAAGTTATCAGCAAGGTTCTAGAGGGCCCATTAGGGGTGGTAGAGCCATGGGCAATATTTATTTTCAAGGGGGAGGACTTCAGGTCCATTTTATGTTGCACCAGCACGGGCCGATGCTGAGGCTTCGGATGAGGCAAGTTATGATTTTTGTATGCCACTAGCTTGTTTAGCCTTATTTGATCAGCTTCCACATATTCCTATATGTTTATGTATTTTGTTCCACGCCTAGGTGTGACTCTTGAGCCTTTGTCCTTTCAAGTTCGAGTATCGACCTCAGTGGGGAATTCGTTAGTGGTTGATCGAGTTTGAAGGGGTTGTGTTGTTACTCTTCAGGGTTTTGACACGTGGGTTAATTTGATTTTGCTTGATATGTTAGATTTTGATCTTATTTTAGGTATGGATATATTGTCCCCACATCAAGTTGTGTTAGAATGTTATGTCAAGACTATTACCTTGATGACATTGGAGATGCCTCTTTTGGTTTGGCAGGGGTTTGTGACTTGGTCATGATGGCTATTATATCCTACATTCATGCTCAGAGATTGATTTCCACTGGGTATGTAGCTTACTTAGCTCATGTACGTGATGTGATGGCTGAGACTCCTATTGTGGAGTCCGTTTCGGTCGTATGTGAGTTTCTTGATATGTTTCCAGCAGATTTGCCTGGGTTGCTTCCTGAGTAGGAGATTGATTTTGTGATAGTGGTTGAGCCGAGTACCAAGCCCATATCTATCCTCTAGGTCAAATGTCTCCTGGAGAGTTTAAGGAGCTCAGTACTTAGCTTTAGAGTTTTCTAGATCCGAGGTTCATTCGGTGGATTATATCTCCCTGGAGAGCTCCTATCTTGTTTGTTACGAAGAAGGATAGTACTCTCTGGATGTGTATTGATTATTGGCAGCTGAATAAGGTAACGATGAAAAACCATTACCTTCTGTTGTATATTGATGATTTATTTGATCACTTACAAGGGGCCTCAATGTTTTCTAAGGTTGATTTAAGATCAAGGTACCACCAGCTGAGGATTCGAGTAGAGGATGGTCAGAAGACTACCTTTTGAACCCGTTATGGGCACTATGACTTCCTAGTAATGCCTTTTGGGTTGACTTATGCCCCTGCAGTGTTTATGCATTTGACGACTCGAGAATTTCAACCATATCTGGACTCTTTTGTGGTAGTTTTTATTGATGATATTCTGGTATACTTATCGATTCAAGAGCAGCACGCCCAGCACCTTCGTATTGTGCTACAGACACTCTGGAATCATAGGTTGTATGCTTAATTTTATAAATCTAAGTTCTAGCTTGCGTCTATGACTTTCTTAGGTAATATGGTATCCGACGAGGGTATTAGTATGGATCAAGCTTAGGCAAGGTGATTCACGGCTAGCCTAGGACTACTTCTTTGACACACGTTTGGAGTTTTTTCAGGTTAGCAGGCTGTTACTGATGGTTTGTTAAGGGATGCTCCACTATTCCACTTTGTTGACCAAATTGACTCGCTAAAGTGTGCCATTTTATGGTTCAATGAGTGTGAGGCCACCTTTATGAGGCTGAAAGAATTGTCGACTACCACTCTTACCCTGACTCTCCCTGTTGAGGCGGAAGGATTTGTGGTATATTATGATGCCTTTCATATTTGGCTGGGTTGTGTATTGATACAGTAGGGTCGAGTCATTGCTTATGCTTCTTATTAACTACGGCCCATGAGCATAACTACCACACACACGACTTAGAGTTGGTGGCAAAAGTGTTTGTGCTTAAGATTCGGAGGCATTATTTGTACAATGTGCATTGTGATATTTACATTACCCACCGAAGTTTACATTACCTAATGACTTAGTGAGACCTAAATTCCTGTCAGAGACGATGGATTGAGTTGTAGGTTGACTATGATATTTCTATTTTATACCATCTGGGCAAGTCAAACATGGTAGCGGATACCTTGAGTCGGAAGGCGGTAAGTATAGGCAGCCTAGAACACCTGACTATTGAGGAGTGGTCGTTGGCTTCGGATTTTCAGTCCCTAGCTAACAGGTTGGTTTGATTGGATATCTCAAACTCCACCCAAGTATTGGCCTTTATTGTGGCTCAATCTTCACTGGTTGGTCAGATTCGAGCTCAACCGTTCAAGGATGAGTCATTGGTGGGTCTTCGAGATAGAGTGTTATATGATATTAGGGGTCAAGAAACAATTAATTCAGATATGATTCTCAGATTTGATGGTCGGTTGTGCGTTCCTAGAATGGGGGATTTAATATAGTTGATTCTAAAGGAGGCGCTTGATTCCATTATTCCATCCACTCGAGCACAGTTAAGATGTATCGGCACTAGAGGCAATATTACTAGTAGGATGGAATGACGAGAGATATTGCAGACTATGTATCATGTTGCCTCAGATGCCAGCAAGTAAAGGCTATGCATCAACGACCCAGTGGCATACTTTAATCATTACCAATTCCTGAGTAGAAGTGGGAGCATGTATATTCGAACTTTGTTGTGGGGCTTACTTGTACTTTTAGGGGATATGATATCATTTGAGTGATAGTTAATTGGTTATACTAAGTATGCACACTTCATTCCAGTCTATTTTACCTTCAGTGCCAAGTTGTTAGCTCGTATCTACATTTAAGAGATAGTCTAGTTGCAATGGTTGCCTATATCTATCATATCTGATCGAGGGTCACAGTTTACCTCCAGCTTTTGGAGGGCTTTTTAGCAAGAATTGATTTGAGAATAGCATTTCATTCCCAGACTATTGGCTTGTCCGAGCACACTATTTAGGTTCTAGAGGTCATTTTACGGGCTTGTGTGTTAGAGTTCGAGTATTAGTGATCAGTTTCTGCCATTAGCTGAGTTTACTTATAATAATAACTATCACACCAGTATTCAGATGGCCCTATTTGAGGCATTGTGTGGTCAGCAATTTCGTACTCTGGTTGGGTGGTTTGAGTCTACAGCACCGTGTCTGTATAACACTTTCACGACCCAAACCTAAGGCCTAGACGTGACATGGTGAATGAGAAGTCTGAAGACAACCCAAACAAGCCTCTTGATTGTAATATGCACACATCCTTGGTTGTGGAAGCAATTAAGCAATAATAAAGAGTCAATTAATGAAACGGGAAAGTGGGACTAAAAGAAGTCTTTAATAATGATAAAAGCATAAAAAGAGTCAAGATCATAGCATATAAAAAACATAGTATCCAACGACACCTCTAACTTAGAATGGAGCGGGGATCAAGACAATTCCTGGGCTCACCATCATAATAATAAGTATCCATCATAAAGAATACTTCTCAATAGGGGTGTGCAACGGGTTTGGGAACCACCCGGACCGCCCAAAACCGGACCGGACCGCCCAAGAACCGACGGTTTCTGAGGGAATCGGTCCGGTCCACGGTTCCAA
>JAABOM020035703.1:0-16972 GCA_011800125.2 Solanum clarkiae
TATATGAAAAGAAATTGATCATGAGCATAGAATTAAAGATGCATAATTGATCATGTATTAGTTACATAGAGATTAATTAGTATATATATACACACTTGCAGTATAAATAATTGTTGACGTATATATGTCATATGAAAGTAATTACAGGCAAACCTCTTTATAAAAGAATCATTGGTCTCAGTATTGTTTAGTTGTTAAGATTGGTTCTACAAAAATGTGATTGTTATAATGTCATTATAGAAGATGATTGTTATAGAGATAGATATCTGTGAGGTTGATAATAAATGATATGAAGAAGATCCTACATATGCGAGGTTAAAAAATAAAAAATAATTTATGCTAGTAGCAAAGGGAACATTTTGAAAATCCCGAATAATTTAAACTGTGCGTAAAAATCTAAAATATTTCAAAGACCTTCCTCTGCATCTATTTTTACAATGCTTACGAACCCTTTTCTTATTTGACATATTACATTTACCTTTTCTATGTTAAACTTTATTTTTTTTTAAACAAACTACTTTAAGTCACTAAATTATAAATTCTTGGTTGATAGGGCCAAGATGATCTGTATTTATATTTAAAAACCTAAATTTTAATAAAAGGTGCCACATAAGGATAGTTTCGGGATATAAGAGAAAATATATCTCCTAAACTAGTTTGATTACAAAATATCCAAAATAAGGTAGGTGAGTGAAATATGTTAAAATATTAGTGTTATGAAGACAAACCTGAACGTGCATCTGATGTTCTTCGTATTGTTCAAGAGGAACATTATTTGAATCAACTTTTTCATTTCCTGTAGAAATTATACAACCATAACATCAAAAAGAATTAATGATGAAATATATAAACTAGTTACATATAAAATATGTATTTATTATAGATATTTGTCAATTATTATTTTGGTGGAAGATTATACAGGCAAAAATCCTTCTTTAAAAGGGATAATATATTCTTTAATAGAGTAAACTAGAATTAATACCTGAAATCTTGGGAATACTTTCAAATGACGTATTATTTTCCTTATTTTGATTTGCCAGCGTTTTCCTTCCTCCACGCTTCCTTAGTATTCCTGCATGTATACAGGACTAAAAATTTAGAAAAAACAAAAACTCATTCCTGTTAATTAGATTGAGTTTGGTATGATATCTTAACTTTTAACTTTATATCATTACCTTAAATATTTCATATTATTACTCTTCACTACTCAATAATTTTGTGAATACACTATCTGTGGCTAGAAATTAAGGTTTTTCACATTACAAATTTGTAGAACTTTTATAATATAGAATATAATTTTTCCACTCATTTTCAATCGAATTAGCTCAAGAAAAAAATACACGATAGAAAATAGATTCTAATCACTGAAATAGTGAGAAGTTTGTTTCTGATTTTTCCATATTAAAACATTACTATTTTTTCCTTTTCTCATTAATCAATGAAAACATAGGTACGAAAATAATCATTGAACATTTCTAATTTAATTTAAAAAACAATATTTAGCATCGTCGTTACACAAACACACCCCTCCTAGAAGAAGAAAAGGAAAGGAAAAATAGATAGTTACCTAAGTGAGCATGAGCAAAAGAGGGGTGCTCTAAGACAAGCAAAAGAAGGAGCACTATCAAACGAGTTGAAGCCATTATTCCTTTCTTAAAACAGATGACATGAAAATAAAGTTTAATTAATACATTTTCTCATATCATTGTGTTTATATAGAGTTCAAACATCAATCTCATAGTCAAAGCTTGAGTACCGCCGTACAAACATCTTGCCTTATTATAATAATAAAAAATATGCATGCACACTGTCTTCCTGCACTATTTTTAAAAACACAATTCTTAAAAGATTCCGTAAAAGCTAGTTGAAATTTGTTTTTAGTTATTGTATTAATTTTAGTTTAACATAAATTTGAATTTTGAATTTTATATAAATTTGAGTTGTTGAGATAAGCTAAGTTATTTTAAATTTTAAATTATGTAAATTTTGTTTTTTATGTTGGCTATCTAAAACTCTTAATACTTAGTAAAATTATTAAAAGCTATTGAAAGTCATTTCAATCTATTGAGATACTTTTTCAATTTTTTTGTTGTCCCATTCATCTTTTAAAAAATCAACAGCTAATTATTTAGATTCGCGTTAGTTTGTAATATTACATTTCTTATCGTATTTTGAGTTTCCGATATATGTATGTGCTTCTTTTAGATACTTGTATTCGAAATACACATACAATCTGTTTATCAGTTATTTAAATTGGAGTATACTTTTGCTGTTTGAATTTACTTGTTAAATTTTGATTTAGCACATCTATTAGAAAAATAATGAGTGATATAATGAGTTTATTATTTTAACCCTATTAATTGATACAATTTCAAATATATATACACACTATATTTTTGAAAGATATTAACTTAATATTAATAAATTAAGATTATAAAGAAAATTATCTTTTTTTCATTTTTCAAAAATGACAAATAATTAAAAATAAAAATTAAATTAAAAAATATTTGACAAATAAATTAAAATAGAGGAACGTATATTATTAGCCAGCTAGCTGTAAATATTTTAAATTAACAAAGAACATTAAAAAAGCAATCTGACATAGCAAACTCAGTAGGCAATGGCCAATAATTATCAAATAATGCAAATTCTTACTATACAACTGACAAATACGTACTCTCTCCTACGGTTCACTCTTTCTTGTTTTACTATTATAAAAAACAAACTTTTATGTTTATTTGTCCTTTTAACATATAAAAACATAATTGATTTTTTTCCTATTTCATTCCTAACAATAATATTTTTTTAATTATCTCTAAAAGTATAATATTAAATATCAATTAATAGAGATAGTATTGTAAAATAATTATGTTAATTTTATTTTAATGATGTAGTGACCCTCCACGTCATTTTTATGTTCCCATCTTCTTTTCATCGGTTAAGGAGTCACAAGTCATTTATGACTTGCTAGCACTGACAACTCAATTGTTTGGCTATTTATTTGGGATTTTGTGGAGCTTTTTGTACTTTGAGGTTATTATAACTTAAAAGTTGACTTTGGTTAAAAAAAATACAAGAAAATGACCTTAAAACGAAATTTTGACAATTCCATCAGCTCCAGAAGTATAGTTGACTCAAGCTCTAGGGCTTTCAATGCGAGTTTGTACAATTTAGCATTTTAGATTTTGAAATTTGAACTAAAGTTGACTTTGATCAACATTCTTGAAAATCGTGCTTGAATAAAAATTCTGATAGCACGATTTGCTTTGAAACATTGAATTAGTATAGAATGACCTTTCATTTCAAGCTTTCAGACTCATTTCGAGCCCCTTGATGAATTTTGATTAAAAATGGCCTTTGGGAATGGGACTCACTTTTTGTTGGAAGTACTTCGTATAGGAATTTTGATTGTGTTGTTGAGTCTGGAACATCAAATTTGATGGGGTAGCATAATTCGTTTGCGCATACAAAGTTCTGAACGAACTCAGAGCACCTTGTTAAAGTTTTGAAACTTTGCCAAAACCAACTGAAATACATCAACTAGTGCAAGAAAAAATTGACCTTCACGATTCATTAGCCAGATGGTCGCATTCTTGAAGGTGGGATTGGATGACCTTTGCATTTGCGGGGGTCTTGCTACGATCGTGAGGGTCAACATGGTCAACCCTTAGCAAACGCGGGATCATCCTCCACGTTCATGAAGGCCACCTTATGAGTGGGCTGTGATTGCAGGCCTAGCCCCGTGTTCGCAATGGTATGTATGCTAGGTTCGGTCTTTATTTAAAAGACTAAACAAACTCAGTCGTTCCATGAAACTTCAAAACCGATTTCTTGGCCACCTTAACTTCTATTTAAGTGATTTTATCAAATTTTGGGTCAATGATCCAGTTTTATTTCATTACAAAAATAGATGGGCTCAATAGAAGCCCACAATAAATAAGGTCCAACACAAGGAGTCTAAAAGTCGATCACTACTTCGACCTTGTGTACAACTAAAGGAAACCTAGTCAGTTTTCTAATTATGGCTCCCACTCCTTCACTTTCATCAATACACCGCATCTGGTGCTCTTGTGGACCTCGACCAGATGATTCCTGATCCTCCATTTCTGGGTAACCAATTTCCTTCATCTTCTTTTTGTGTCGTATAAAATGTGTAGCTGTCAAATGTAAGTTGTTGACCCTTATATCATTTTACTTCACCAATCTGCTAAGCATTAAGCTTATCATTTTCTGTTTACGTGTCGTCTCTGGTGGAAAATCCTTATCTCAAGAGTCAAAGCCCATCGCTCATCTCAGTCTATGTGAGTTATGTCTGTCTGCCCTTCTCTAATTTGATGTACTTTCCTTCCTCTTTTGATCCCCATTTCACTTTTAGAAAGCCTAATGGAGAAAGTGGCTTGCTTGTGTGGCTTTTGACATGGTTTGAATGCAGATTCATGCTTTGATTCCCTGTCTGGTCATGGCTCTTCCTCTTTTGCTAGTTTTGTATCACTTTTGGGAGTTATTTAGCCTAGGTTTAGCTAGGATATGCACAGTACTTTCCCTTGGCAACCTACTATGCTTAAATATATATTTTGTGCAAACTCGTGGGTCATGAAATTAGCTTTGAATCTGCTTGCTAATATTTGTGCTGCTCCTTGTCCTTAATCATAATGAAGAGATTTCATGCTTATTCATGTTTACAATCTTTCTTGCCATACTAGGAAGATGATTGAATGATCTTAATATATGTTTTTCCTCACTGTTGATTGTTGTATAAACTATGTAATCTATGAATTGGCATGGTTAGCTTCCGTAAATTCATGTTCAACTTGTATGCCTCTATCTTCCATTAGCAATAGAATCTCTTCCACCGAATTCACTATCTCCCATGAAATTATTCATATTTTTTAAAGTATGTTCCTCGGACTTAATGAATCAGTTTCCAACAAAATTTGCTCAAAACCTTGTGATACACAGAAAATTGGCTTCACTATATATAAGATCTCCTTGTTTATTCATTATGGGAAATTCATAGGAGCTCCAGCCATGGATTTCCTTTACTTGCTTCATCTGTGTTACATTTTATCCACCCTGAATGTAGAGCCTTACATTTTATGATGCTAACCTCTAAATTAGGTTTGTACCTTTATAATATATCAAAACTTTCTATTCAGTTCATAAGCACGTTTCTCCGACTTGGAAAGACAGTCTTCATAAGTTGCTGAATTATTTTTTGATAATTATTTTGAAGCTTCCAAAATGAGACTCCCTTCCCATGTCTAATGGCATTTTTCCCTTTCCATAGATCCCAATTGAGAATGGCAGGGATAACATTTATTATTATTTTAGATCATAAGGTTTTTGTGAGTTTCCACCATTCTAGTATAGTAGTATATACTTGACCACCTTCCAAGTTGAATCTTGCACATGTAACAAACCATCTCCATAGCCTTTGAGCTATGGGAGTAGTTAGAAATAAGTAATTCATGTTCTCATCTATGCCATTATCGTAGAAGAAACATTTTAGATACCATAGGTATCTCATGCTTCTTAAAATGACATCAATTGGGATTCTTCTTTTACAAACTCTCTATAGGAAGAAAGAGATTTTGTAAGGAATGCCTTTCACCCAAATCTTCTTAACCCATTCCAGTACTTATACATTTTTGTGTCATAGCACTTGATAGGTAGTCCTAACTAAAAATCTTCCTAAGGAACTTTCTATCCACCAAACTTTATCATTCATGCTATCAATGCAAGGTTTGATGTCACTAACAATATACTCAGTCATTTCTAATGATATGGTCTCCTTGAACAGGCTTCCCTTCCATGAGCAATCCATAATAAAATCTTTGACCTCTTACATCTTTATCCTACGCTAAATCACCTTTAATATAATACAAGGCTCCAAATTTGATCCAATTATCATACCAAAAACTTGAATTGCCAGCTTTTATTTGCCACCAAATATAAGGTTCCATCTCTTCCCTGATTGCAATCATGCTTCTCCAAACTTGTGATGCTCCAGTATTCATGAAAAAAATAAGATGCAATTTTTTGTACTATTTTTTTCACAAGTAATTACAAAAGAGATTCTATAGATGTTCTAAAATTCCACCAGAGCTTAACAAATAAATCTCTATTAATATCAAAAAGAGATTTGAAACTCAAACCACCCTCTTCGATAGGAAAGCGCATATCATCTCAGGCTAATCAATATTTTCTTTTCACTAATGTTGAACTTTCTCAAAAGAATTTAGCAAAAATTTAGTGGAGATTTCTTATAACACCTTTGGGAGGATCTATGGCTGATAAGAGATGAATTGACATGGATTGCAAAACATGATTAATCGTAATGAACTTACCATCAAAAGATAGGAACCTATTCTTCCATGACAGAATTCTTCTTGATAATTTTCTGATAATGTCTTCAAAATACTTCCTTCTTTTCTTTCCATAGAAAACAAGACAACCTAGTTAAGTAAAAGAAAATTCACCTTGTCAATTTCCTCAACCTAATAGAAAAAATAAAGGGGTTTTTTCATGCAAATAGAAAAAAACTCTTTGATTTGTTTATTAATTATCCTGAGACTTCTTCGTATTTACTCAAAACAGTCACCATCTTAATGATGGAAGCCTTCTCTTAGAATAACACAATATTATGCCATTTGCATATGCCAAGTGGTTGATTTATGGACTCCATAATCCAAATATGGACTATTAAGCCCTATGGATAACAGTTCTGCAGCTATTATATATAGAGTAGGAGATAGAGGATCACCTTGCTTTAAACCCCTGATAGACTGAAATAGGCCATAAGACTGTCTACTTACTAATAAAAAGTACTTATTATTTGCAAGCAACCTCCACACCATATCAATGATGGCTTCAGAAAAATCAAACTTCGTTAATACCCTTGTCAGATAGATCCAAAAAACTCTGTCATAGGCCTTAGTCATATCCCGTTTAACCACCATATTAGTAAACTTATTTCTCCTATTGATATCCCTTATGATCTCCTGAGTCAGTAACACATTCTCAATAATGCTCCTCCTTTTAACAAACTAGATTGATTTTGGTAATAGAACAACCAATCTGTCATGAACCACCCTAGATATGATCTTGTTAATAAGACAACTTAGGTTTATAGGTCTTAAATCTCAAAAGGATCTAGGTATCTCTTTTTTTGAAAGCAAAATCCTATTAGCTTTTGAAAATACCTAGAAAGTTCACATCCATAGAAGAAAGCTCTCACAATAATGGTAATGTCTTTAACAACAATGTCATAACACTTCTAAAAGAACAATCCTGAAAATTCATTAAGGCCAGCAGTACTACAATTATTGAGTTCAAACACAACATTCTCCACCTCCTTTTCTTTTGAAAGCCTGGTCAAATCAACATTTTCCTCCTCTGTTATCATCTTTGGAATTTGATCTAACATTGAGAAATTCTAGCAGTAATTATCTTTTTTAAACTGATTCATAAAAAACTCCACCGCTTTCACACCTATCTTACTAGTTGTTTTCAAAGATACTCCCTGCTTATCTGATGTCTCATTTAAATATAGTTTTTTCCTTCTCCCTTGAACATAAGAGTGAAAGAGTTTTATATTTCTATCTCCTTGGACAAATAATTTCATTCTAAATTTTTCCTTTCAAAATTATTCTTCCATCTTGAGGTATCTTTTCAATTCTACTTTCACTTTACTAAATTGGGACCTGTTTTCTAGTGAAGGGTCCACCTTAACTTGGATGATATCCTTCAAAATGGCCTTTTTTTTGAAAATGTTACCAAATTTCTCTTTGGTCCATTTCACTAAAGCTCTTTTCATCTTGGCATATAACTCCATGAATGGGCTCCCTTTGAAATTTGCATACCAATTCTATTGAACAATTTCCTTGAACTTATTATGATTACTCTAGAAGTTAAGGAATCTGAATCTGACTTGCATATGTCATGTTAATAAATTAAGGTTATAAAGAAAATTTTCATCTTTTCATTTGCAAAAATGATAAATAATTACAACAACAACAATACAATAATATATCAAGTGAAATCTCACAAGTGGGGTCTGGGGAGGGTAGAATGTACGCAGACCTCACTACCTCACAGAAGTAGAGAGGTTGTTCCCTGGGAATCCTCGTCTCAAAAACCCATAAGCAGAATAAACTAGATATGACAAAAAAAAGGACAGAAAATAGAAACGACGACTAATAATGAAGAGCATATAACAATATGTAAGTACGATCAAATTTACACACATATGACAGATAATAACAAACATGATATAAACATGATTATTCCTGCTACCCTACTAAACCCCAAGGCCAGATATCCACCTAACCTTACCGATCCATTAGCCTGCTACTCTAATTCGCGATCTTCATTTCTTTCTATCTAAGGTCATGTCCTTGGTGAGATCAAGTTTCGTCATATCTTGTCCGGTCACCTCCCCCCCAATACTTCTTCGATCTACCTCTACCCCTCCGTGTATCTCCAAAAATCAACCTCTCGCACCTCCTAATAGGAGCATCGATACTCCTTCTCTGCACATGTCTAAACCATCACAGTCTCGCTTCCTTCATCTTATCAGCCACAGGGGCCACCTCTAGCTTCTCCCGAATGGTCTCATTCCTAATCTTATCATACCTAGTGTGATTACACATCCATGTCAACATCCTCATCTCTGTGACATGCATCTTCTGAACATGTGCATTTTTTATTGGTCAACACTCTATTCAAAAATAAAAATTAAATTAAAAAATATTTGACAAATAAATTCAAATGGAGGAACGTATGTTATTAGTCAGCCAACTGTGAATATTTTAAGTTAACAAAGAACAATAAAAAAGCAATCTGACATAGCAAACTCAGTAGGCAATGGCCAATAATCATCAAATAATGCAAATTCTTACTCAACTGGCAAATACGTACTCTCTCCCATGGTTCACTCTTTCTTGTTTATTGTTCTAAAAAGAGAAGTATTAAAAATGTCTTAAAATTTAGCATAAATTATTGATTTCATTTTTAAACTATTAATAGACTTAAAAATACCCTCTAGCTTAATAAACTAGGCTTAATTATACCCATCTTATTTAGTGTGTTGTTCACGTGCAACACTTTGACTTATGTGGCCTACACATGTATATTTCTTTAAAAATAATAAAGTAAAAACAATTATTATTTCTTTCTCTTTCTTTAATCAAGACAAGCTTGGTTGGTAAAAACAATACACGTGGACTTTTTTTTAGTAAAAATAAATATAGGTAGACTTTTTTTCAACTTGTGTGGCATAATCAGGGAAGAAAATGTTTTTCATGGAACATGTTTTCCCGAAAAATATTTTTCTGAAAAATGAGTTAATTTCTAACTCATTTTATCATGTTTGGTGGGTAAGTAGAAAATATTTTCTATTGTTTGGTTAATTGAAACACCCCTCATGTGCTTCAAATTGCTCCATAAGTGTATTTTTCAAATATCTCAAAAATCATGTGTGATTTTGGAAATTCGACTTCATATTCTTATTCAGGGGGAAAAATTGAGTGGGAAAAGAATAAACTCCGAATTTTAGAAGACCCGTTGTGAAAAATAATTTTCGCAACGGGACGCAAAATAGTGTGCATCCGCGCCCCATGGCGCGACGTGGCCTAGGAGCAGAGATGCACATTTCGTGTCCTGTTTTGCTTGTTCCGTCCAAGGGCATTGCAGTAATAACCAATGCCCATTTAAACATGAAATCCTCCATATTTAGCCATTTTTCAACTCTAGAACTCATAAAACCCTCTCTAAACCGCTCCAAAAACATCATCAAATTCCCCATATAAATTCAAGGATTTCAAGCATAAGTTTTAAAATTTGACAACCCATCACAAGCTTCAATTCTTTCCCAATTCAACTTCAAGAAATTCAAGGTTTAGGATATGTGGGTCTTCATCCATGAGTCCTTTCACCAATGGAGCCCAACCTTCTCATTTTATGAAAGTGCATGATTTCAAATTGTATCCTTATGGGTATCTCTTATTATGCATTATGAATGTAAATTATGTTGGGTTTTATCAAGTATTAATTGAGTATGCATGAATATCCATTTTAAGCCTATTTCATGAGTTGATATATGTTGCTTGAGACTATGCATGATATGAGCTATGAGAACTATGAAAGATTGTGAACTTTTGAAATGGTTTTCATGATACCCAAATTAAGGGTTGTACTATAATTTTGGTGAGTTGATTTACATGACTCTAAATTGGATGATTTTACTCTCTTATGGTTATTACTCTATAAATTGCATGGTTTATACATATTTTCAAATACCCACCATGTTTGATTAAACTACATGACAAGGATTTTCAAGTTAAAGATGAATTATTGTATGATTTGCAAGTCAAGTGATTTCATGATAATTATGGGCTCCTAAGCATGTATTAAATCCATGAAAAGTATCTACGATTTACAAGTGACAAGATGAGCCTTATTTTTTAATTCTACCCTCTTGTGAGCAAATTGTATCTATTTGCGGGGTCAAATATGATTACTATTTTACCCTCATATTCAAGTGAGTTCACTAGTAGGGGTCAAGCATGTTACAAGTTTCTATCCTCATGTGAAATGCAATACCTACTAGAAGGGGTCAAGTCCATGTACATTTTTCTACCTTCTAGTATAAGGTATATGCCTATGTAGGGGTCAAGTATGTGAATGAGCTACTCATGTCATGTTATCAACTCTCTTCAAGTTATTCATGTTATGATTAAATCTATGATTATTTCAAGTATTCCGTGGGATTAGACTTAGCACCGATTGAGGCTTAAGGTGGGGGCTCGACTCAAGGGGTCCTTATATAAAGTCTTTAATCTCTAAACTATGTGCCACCATAGGATTATATTATATACCTAAAAGGGTTGTACTAGTTAATCCATCTAGTTCATGTTTCCCCTCAAGTGGGGCCAAGTATGTTTTACCTTGGCAAGTAGACCACACCTTTCTGAGGGGTTGTCATGCTTAGGAATTCCAAGTTGTAGCTCGGTTGGTCTTATATATCGGTTAAGGTCTCCTCCCACATATGTATGTTACATTATGCAAGTTGAATGTTTTACATGCATGTTTTATTACAAGCATTGATCATACATATCATATTGAGATTATATCCATTGCCTATATTTATGCATTTTGAATATTATGACTTATGTCTTTGTTGCATTGCACCCCACATACTTAGTATATTTCAAGTACTAACGCATACTCTATGCCTACATGATATCACCATTTAGGGACCAGAGCACCTACTGATCATCCTCCTCCTCGTGGCTAGTTCTGTTCATTTGAAGAAAGCTTTTGGTGAGTCCTAAACTCTGAGGATATTATCTATTTTTCTTCATGCTATGTTGAGACTTTTACTACTTTTTGGATACTTATTACTTGAGGGTGATCCCGGGAAGTGTCTTGGCCCTCGCTCTATTTCATATAGAGGTGTTGTTGGATAATATGGTATTCTATGTATTGAGTTTGACTCTTATTACATTTATGTTGGTATGAATAACTTCCCTTAGTCCCGCTTCCCTTTTATTAATATCACTTCTTAATGTTTATTTTGTTTCCCCGACCAAGGATGTGTGAACGATATACTAAGAGGCTTGTTTGGAGTCCCTTCGGGCTCCCCATTCACGTGTCACGTCTAGGCCCTAAGCTTGGGTCGTGACATTAATGAATGAAAATATTTTTGAGAAATTTTTTTTAGCTTAGAGAATACAAAAAAAGTTTTAGAATAAATAATTTCTTACATGAAAATATTTTCATAATTTAAAATATTTTTTAAAAATAAATATTTAAATTTTCTGGGAGTTTAGGGGAGGGGGTGGGCGGTTGGGGGTGGAGGGCAGGTGGAGTAAAAACTAAATTTTAAAATTTGAATTTTTTTATAAATAAATCCTTAACTTTTTTTGTATGGGGTTGGGTGGGGTCGGGGCAGGGAGTGGGTGTAGTTAAAAAATTAAAATTTTTAAAATTTAAAAGTTTTGTAAAAATAATTTTTTTTATGTATGGTGGGGGCACGGGGTGGAATAAAAACTTAAAATTTTCAAAAAAAAAAATTTCAAAATACTTTTTTTGGGTGCTGGTGGGGGGAATTTGGTAGGTTGGAATCAAAATGGAGGAAAAAAATAAAATTTTCAAAATACGAATTTTTTTCAAAAATAAACTTTTAATCTCATTTTATTTTTAAAATAATAATAATTTTTTTGGGAGGGGAGGGGTAGCGTGGTATGGATGGGATAGAAAAAATTCAATTTGAAATTGGATAAAGAGTTTTGAAAAATATTTTTCTTAATTTTTAAAAGGAAGTCATTTTTCTTAGATTTCAGAAAAATAAATTGATTTGGAAATCATTTAAGTCAATCAAACATGAGAAAATTGAAAAATATTTTTTGAAAAATATTTTCCTCTATACCAAACACACCCTAAAGGGAAAAGTTCTTAAAAAAAGAAAATTAAGGATGATGTGGCCCATATTTTCAACCATTCACGCGCCCTAAATGATTTGTAGTGACTTGCTATGCCATGTGGCAGTTCAAGTTTGAGGGTGTTTTTAGGCCTGTCAATAGTATAGGGATGAAATTAATAATTCGTATCAAGTTCAGGGGCGTTTTCTTCTCTCTTATAAAAATAAACTTTTATGTTTATTTGCCATTTTAACATATAGAAAAATAATTAATTTTTTTATATTTTATTCATAACAATAATTATTTATTTATTTTTAATTATTTTTATATAATACTAAATATCAATTAATAGATATGGTATGGTAAAATAATTATGTTAATTTTATTTTAATGATGTAGTGACCCTTCATTTCATTTTTGCATTCCCATCTTCTTTTTTATTGGTCAAGTAGTCACAAGTTATTTATGACTTGCTAGCACTGATAACTCAATCGTTTCGCCATTCATTTGGGATTTGGTGTAGCTTTTCGTACTTTGAGGTTGTTATAACTTGAAAAGTTGACTTCGGTAAAAAAATATAAAAGAAAATAACTTTAGAATGAAATTCTGACAGTTTCATCAGCTCTGGGATGGTAATTTTAGGCTAGAAGCATGGGTCTACTCAAGTTTCGAGGCTTTTGGTGCGAGTTTGTACCATTTATCATTTTAGCTTTTGAAATTTGGCCTAAAGTTGACTTTGGTTAATATTCTTGGAAATCATGCCCGAATAAAAATTCTAACATTATGATTAGCTCTGAAATGTTAAATGTGGTCTAGAATGACCTTTCGTTCAGTTCTTAAAGCTTCCGGACTCATTTCGAGCCCCTTGATAGATTTTGATTAAAAATGGCCTTTGGGGATGGGACTCACCTTTTGTTGGAACTATCTTATATAGGAATTCTGACTATGTTGTTGAATCCAGAACATCGAATTTGATGGGGTAGCATAGTCCGTTTGAGCATATAGAGTTCCGAATGGATTCAGAGCCCCTTGTCAAATTTTTAAAACTTCACCAAAACTAGCTGAAATCCATCAGCCAGTGCAAGACAAAATTGACCTTCGCGTTCACTGGCCAGATAACCGCATGCGTGAAGGTGAGGTTGGATGATCTTCGCATTCTGGAGGGTTTTGCTACAATCGCAAGGGTTAATGTGGTCAACCCTTCGCAAATACGAGATCATTCTCCCCGTTCATGAAGGCCACCTCATGAGTGGGCTGCGATCGCAGGCCTGCCCCCGGTTGCAAAGGTATGCCAAGTCTAGTCTTTATTTAAAAGACTAAACGAACTCATCCCTTACGTGAAACTTCAAAATTGATTTCTTAGCCATCTTAACTTATGTTCAAGTGATTCAAAGGTCTAGCTTATGAGATTTTTCTAGGAGAACATCGTGGTGTGCACGAAATTAATTGTGGAGGTTCTGTTTGAGATAAATATTACTTTATAGTTGTTGTTCCAAGTGTGTTCTTAGTTTATTTTGAGTAATTCTTACATGATTCAAATTGAGCTGTTTTGAGCCCCGGATTGCATCCTATTTTGGGACACAAGTTCAAAAAACTATTTATGATTTTTTATAGAGTGAATTTTAAAATTTTTAGAGCGGGTCCCACATTTTTATTTTGACTCCGAAATTGATTTGTATATTCATTTTTGGTGATTTTAGTATTAGAATGACCATAATAATGTTTTAATTTTCTTTTTTGATAATGTGCCAGCATTCAGAGGTTGTACGAAAGGGAAAAGCTCCGACAATGTGACCTGGAGCATGCAGGCTCGACCTACAGGTAGGTTGTACCTTTTCTTTCTTTTAGAGTGAGTTTAATATGTGACATTGTATGAATATAGGTGAGGATTTAGGATACAGTGGGTACTTGTACTGTCACTATTGATTTTCTGTTCCTTGTGGCCTGACTTGTACATGATTTATATGTATAAATTAAGCGTGTTGGCCTAATTTAGGCTTAGGCTAGTGGAAGCCATAACTTATGACCTTGTTGGACTTGGTAGTCATTAAAACCTCTTTTCAGCATCATTCCAAATGGCTTAAATCCTTGTCGACTGATATTGCAGACTTGGGTTTGATAGAGATAATCCTTAGTTAGGCAGTGATATTGCTTTTATAACTTATCATCCATAAAACTTAATTTCACAACTTTGTCTATTGCATTGACATGGCAGAGCCCTCACTTTTCGATTTGGTCTGCGATATTATTTCGATTTGGGTGGATGCATGGAGTTTTGGCATACAATTAATATGACTACACTCAATGGTCACCTTTACACCATGGCGAGCATTTGGGTTTACGCTCCGGCCTTGGCATCAGTGGATTTACAACGAGCATTCAAATATATGCTCTAGCCTTGCCTCCAGATATATTCTTAGTGAGTATTTGAATTTATGCTCCGACCTAGACTCTAAAAATGCTTTCAGCGTGCATTCGTATTTATACTCCAGCCTTGTCAAATTTTTTTCTCGGCACTTGGATTTGAAATAAAGTTTTGATTCTATGATCTCAATCTCAACTTGTGAATCCAATTGTTACAGAGTCAGTTGTTTTGTGCATCTATCGAACTTACGAGAGTCTGTTCAGATTTTTATTCTAATTTTGTGTGCGAATGTACCTTTTGGGTTTATGGGGACTCAGTTGGAGTTAGTTACTTTAGGATTCTTAGTTCTTGCACCCACGCGCATACCTTTATAGCTAGCTTTCTATTTTTAACTTCTGTTTGTGTTTTATTCTAGCATTTCTTGTTATTTTTATTGTTCTTACTTAGTCGGTCTATCTATTACGTACTTAAACTTGGTACTCGTCCTACACTCTACATATGTACTTTCATGATCCAGGTCCAAGCACTAGTTATTAATGTTGATTATTCGAGCCTACAACAGTTATATATGGAGACGAGGATGCACTGGCATTTGGGGTCATTACAGTCTCCTTCAGTTTCTGTGGCCCGTCTTTTATTGTTTTTACGATTAGCCTGTTATGTATGTATTTAATTTTGACCCATTTTTAAGGCTTGTATCTATTTCAGTAGCTTTATACTTGTGACTTTCAGGTTCTTAGAGGAATCTTTTTACTTGTATGTATATATTTAGTCTATTTTCGCTCTTTTATTCCATTGATCTTTTAAACTGTTGATTGTTGCTTAGTTTATGCCCTTAAATCTATTACTGGCAGTTTCAAATTAAGAGTTGGCTGATCTATTAGTGGATTATGATAAATACTGACTCAAGAAAATTAGATCATTACAAATAAATGTGTCAATAATAAAAATTATAACTAAAAATGCATGAATGGAGTAATATGGAACTGTGGAGGAACTAATAATACTAAATTTATAGAGCTAGACATATCATTGCCCAGAGTAGGGGTGTATATGGAGCGGGTTGGTTCGGATTTTTTAAATATCAAACCAAACCATTTATGTCGAGTTTTTTAATATATAAACCAAACCAAACCAATAAATTCGAGTTTTTCAACCTCGAATTTTTTCGAGTTGGTGCAGATTGGTGCGGTTTGTGGATTTTTCTGGTTTTTTTTAATAGTTTGGTAACCAACCTTTTCTTAAAAAAATTATGTGTAGAAAGATAATTTTCCTTTCCTAGCCATAGAAGAAGTTGATACCATTTCACCTATCACATTCAGTCACCATTTATAAGAGCTCAAAAGTAAAGCGATATTGGGATATTATCTTTGTCGGGGAAGCAATTGGGACGACGACGAGCTTCGATAATAAGCTTTGGTATCACAACGAAACTTGACTCGAATTCTCGACTCAAAAGCTAAAGCTTCGAAGTTGATTCAAAATTAAGAACCCAAACCTTTCAATCTGAAACAGTGACTGCAATCGAGAATTTTTAGAGCTATTGATTCTTCACTGCTGCGGCTGCTAGGCTTTCCTTAAGATTTCCGATTGCTCCCCCTCGAAATAAGAAGAAGAAGAAGATGATGATGAATTTATAGCATAAAATTAGAGTAACGGATTTATTCGACAAAAGATTGAGAGGGGTGTGGGCTTGTCAGCCTTTTAGCAGGGAGAGTGGCGCACGCGTAGGGACCAACCATCGTGTGGGTGCGGCGCCGCCTGGTTTTAGGGATTTGGTTTTGGAGAAAAATTATATGGATTTTTAAAATATATGGATTTAAGAAGAAGATATGGATATATATATATATATATATATATATATATAATGTTGAGTTGGTTTGACCTCGGGTTGATTTTTTAAAATCAAAATCAAACCAACCCAAATATAGTCGATTTTTTCCGTCAATACCAAACCAAATTGAACCAACCCACTAAATGGATTTTTTTTACGGGTTAACTCGACTTATCAGTTTGGTGCAGTTTATGATTCGATTCTGTACATCCCTAGCCCAGAGACACGCTGCAGTTTAATTCACTCTAATCCTATTGTAGGCTCCGCTTTCTTCCTTCTATTTTTTTCTTTTGCTAAAAAGATTAATATTGAAAACTTTTATATTTTCGATCAAATTTAAGTTAAATATCT